>CM050172.1:40561393-40666393 GCA_027410445.1 Discoglossus pictus | reverse complement strand
GGGACAGGCAAGGCACTGTGTGAAAGAGAGAGAGAGAGAGGGGGACATGCAAGGCACTGTGAGAAAGAGAGAGAGAGAGAGGGGGACATGCAAGGCACTGTGAGAAAGAGAGAGGGGGACAGGCAAGGCACTTTGAGACAGAGAGAGAGAGAGAGGGGGACATGCAAGGCACTGTGAGAAAGAGAGAGAGTGAGAGGGGGACATGCAAGGCAATGTGAGAGTGAGATGGGGACAGGCAATGCACTGTGATAGATACAGCTGATGTATTCCTATGTGTAAAGCCCTACTGCAGTTATATATACACATATGTATACACTGATTATACTATCACTAGTACTAGCAGACTCTAAACCCTACTCCAGCTCCAGGTAACCCATCACACAGACATATCACCCCTAGGTTATCCATCACACACATCGCCAGCTCTCACCTGCAGTCTACGCCTCTTCTTCCTTCTCCTGTTTACTCCTCGCACTGCACTCTGGGAGTCCCTGTCACCCAGAACTACAACTTCCAGAAGGCTCCACGCACTTCCTGTCTGTTTCTGTTCAGCCTCTGGTAGCTCTCACACTGAGATACTCTTTTTTTTGAGTAAACTTTGTTGCAATGTTAACAGTGAACAAGGGCAGCTATCATAGGCTTAAGAAGAGGTGGAGAGAGAGACTTTTATTGTGTGTCATTAATATTGTGTCACATTAAAAAAGTGAGAGTTTGTTAGGCTAGCATTTAAAAGATCACATTTTAAAAATTACAAAAAGTTTTTTTTTTATATAAGAAAAATAAATGGTCTATAGCAGTGGTGGCCAAGAAGTATCCAAGGGGCCATATGTGGCCCCAGGCTGTTCTCTGGAGTGGGAGAGTTTGCCTCTCTTCAGCATTATATCACTGCTCCTAAATACATCCCCTCACTATCTATACCTTTATCACCAATCAATTCCTTTCTTAGCCTGTCCCCTTTTTGCTTTGTGTAAAATAAAAAGGAATATGAGGCCCTTCAAGTGAAATAGGTGGTTCACTGGCCTATAGATTAATTACATGAAATTGAGACACAATAATGCATCCTCTTATAGCTATCCTCTTGTCTCAAAATACTCCCCCAACCACCATTTTTGTTCTGCTAATGACCTTCTTCTGTCGTCCTCTCTTATCACCTCCTCTCACTCATTCAGGACTTTTCCCCTGCTGCCCCTATTCTTTATAACTCCTTGCCTCACTTTACCAGGCTATCCTCCTTCCTCAGCAATTGACCTTTTAGATAATGATTTGTGGAACATGGACTGTGTCTACATCAACATTGCTACCCACAGCCACAGTCGAGATCATGGTGTCAGCTCTTACTGAGCCTCAATGGCACCATGGGGTCCAAATTTGCCATTCTTAACACTGAATTCACAAGCCTTGCATACCCCACTACCAGCTATGAGAGCAACATGTTCTTCAGATGCAGATCCTCACATTAAGCTTTGCCAGGAGGCAAATCCAAGCACTTTCCTCATACGTTTCTTAGGGCCCACTCCTTGAAGATACAGATATGTAATTGAGCTGAGACTGTAAAAATAGGACAGAATAGGAATTCTATTGTATGAGACCAAGGGCTGTTGTATTGGGTTACTGTGCCAAACTACAGGAACTAGGAGTAGAAGGGGACATATCAGCCAAATGCCACCCAGCCTGCTTACAAGAGCCCGCTAGCAGATCATCAAGGTGTATGCTTTACCCAACTTAAAGTAACTACTGCCCTGGGGAGTCCCATGTGGTGTCCACTGAATGCACCAACTGTGGCAGTTGCCAGAGCCTGGTGGAAAATAGTAGTACTGCAAAAGTCACCATCCAATCACTAATAGTCAAAGGGTTTTTGAATAACTAAACTTCATAATGGCAAAATATTTTTAGAAAGTAAAAAAATAATTTAATAATCACAGCCTTTTCATTTTTAGCCTAAATTATTCTTTACTGCAGTCATCCATTTTCTTTTATTTCTGTCACTCTTTCAGAAGGGTATGTCTTTGTATACTAATGAGCTATCTGTTACTTCTAATAGAAGCTGTAGATGCCAAATTAACATTATGTAAATAGAAATTTCCTGTTCAATCAATGTCTCCTCCTACTACAGCAAAAATCCAAAAATGGTAGATCCACAGCAGCATAATAATATATAAAAGGTGATATTTTCAAGTGTTGTTCTTTAAATTAGTATATTTTAAATATTTGATCACAGTGAGCTTTGATATATTCTCTTTTTAAATTTCACAGTAGATGTAGTAATTGGCTTCTTATTCAATATGTCAATGTTATATTGATTCCAGAATTTGTGCCATCTCTAGTTATCAGTCCTAGCAGTATTTGTGTCATCACATTTCTTAAGAAAGTAAGTAAACTGTAAAATGTAAAGAACCACAGTACAATAGGAAAAATGTATGGCTTAAAACCTTGTGTCTGACTAAGAACATAATTAAGCAGAAAAAAAATCATAAAGCTGGTACTTAATTATAAAAAAAATAAAGTTTGATGCCTTTGTTGGAACATGGAAGCCACCATGATACAAGAAAGTTTGTCATCTCTCCCCAGTGCCAGATCTACCTTTATGGAGCCCCTAGGCAGTGACGTGCAGAAGCCCCTGCAAGTGAGTACACAAGGTAGGCTCAGACCCATTTTTGCCTTTTCTGTGTGTGTAAGTTCCCCAAGATCCACCAGACAGGCCATATTTTAGGTTTGCTGTTCAAATACACAGGTGAAGCAATTGGAGGCTCTTCATCCTCATTGAATACTAGTTGCCTCACCTTTGTTCTCACAGTGTTTGACCTACACCATGGCTTGTCTGGTGGGTCTCAAGGTGGGGTTAAGGAACCATTGTTTTATAGATGATCTGTCCACCCTATGGGTGATTTATCCACCTACATCTATTTGGTGTCTTCTTTAGTGGCCCCTAGAGGCACCTACCTTATATAGAGAAGATGCCAAGGGGGCCCCAAAATTCATTTGCACTGGGCCCTCCATTCAGTAGCTCCGCCAATGGTTGGTGGAAGGAGGTTGCTGATTCATTGGTCATTCAGATAACATTTCAACACACATCACCTACTCCCTTACACTCATATGCAGGGATAGATCTCCCTTTTTGGAGCCCCTGGGCACTAAAGTGGAGGAGCCCTTGCGAGTGCATGCGCAAGGTATGCACTCACCCATTTTAGCCCTTTTCTGTGTGTATACATCGATCTATTGCTGTGTGAGCAAATCACAGACTTGCCCCCATAACTTTAATTTTAACAACATAACTACGCATATACACACTGAGATATTACTTGTTTATTATATGCATTTGATGGTCGGCCAGCCATATTATATATATTTTTCTATGGAGGGCAGTGAGCATGTATTACACAAACAAATATCATGATCACTTGTATCACAGATGAAACTGAGTAATTATAGTTAAAGGGCCACTGCACAATAAAAACAGAAATTGTTTCAAAAAGCTGAGTCAGGGACATGGTACGTTATTTTTTTGCCTAGCATTTGTTTGTTTTTTAATCAAAATGAGGCGCCCCTCACTGTGGAGCGCCTGTAGGCGACTTGCCATGTTGCCTAATCATAGATCTGGGCAAGCTCATAGGTTCATACTTGCTCTACCAGCTCTGTTACCACCCCCCATGTATCTTAAGAAAGAAAGACAATCTTGTCAACTTATTTGCACTAGCAGAGTCTACTAAAAAGAAGATTTTCTCTGAAACACTGTTATGTCCATGACTTACACCGCTGCTAATGTTGTTCCTTTGTTGCATACTTCACAGGAAGTTTTTGCAAGTCTGAAGTGGGCATTTAAAAATAATGCAATAATTACATCCTGTGTATTTAATATTAAATATTAAAGGATTGCTGCAGTTCAAGAACATTTTTGAAGACAGAGAGACAATGTAAAGATATCTTTAAAAGATAAATAAACACAATGCCCATTCCCTCTCACTGGCCCAGAAGCAGATCTCTTGCATCATTCACTGCAACAATAGCTCTCCAGAAATGTAAACTACCCCCTCATATATACAACTTCCAGCAATGTATCATGGATCTCCCCGGGGCCCTAAAATATGTATACTTAAGTTGTTTTTCAGTCCTTGTGTCTGACTCTCTGTGACCATATTCATGCAGACCGCCAGGCACATCTGTCTGTGTGTCTGCTTGTGCTTATCCATATGGTTTTCTTGGCAAGGATACTAGACTGGGTTGGCAGTTCCTTCTCCAGTGGACTGTGATTTGTCTGATCTCTCTGCTAAGACCAGTCCATCTTGGGTGACCTTACATGGTATAGCTCACAGCTTCATTGAGGTACACAAGCCCCTTCACCACGTCATGGTAGTGATCCAGAATGGGACGTATACTTTTAGTGGACTTTTAAATGGTAAGACAGCCCCCAATTCTGAGTGTGGCAGTAATCTATTAACCTACAGCCTTATTAAATTGTGATTCAGCAAATTGAATAGGGCTCTATTTAAGCCCACAGCATATTTTTTTACAGAGGTTTTTAGCTAGTGATCTTCAATCCAAAAGCAAGGTCTTCACTAACTAAAAACTTCTGTAAAAATAATATGCTATGTGCTTAAATAGAGCCCTTTAAAATGTACTAAATCGCAATTTAATAAGGCTGCTAGTGTGTTATCTAATGTCTTGGCAACAAATTCTGGCCTGTGACCACCAATGATGCCTTCTCATAACCTCACCTGTCCCAATGAGTGAGGCTACCCTGCATTGTGTGAGCCGCTCCCTGCTGGGTGTGATGGACACCTAATGAAACACCTAATGAGAGATGCTGCCTTCTAATGAGAGTCTATAATAAACCTACCATCTAATTAGAGACCTTCCTCAGGGCTAAATCACACTTCTGTGTATATATTTATCAACTGCAATTGTCCCTGTTAGATTTACTATGAAGACACCATTATTGCGGTTTTTTTTTTAAAGCGAATGAAAAGTTTTTCCATTTAATGAGTGACCATCACTAAAGCCATAATGTACTCCAAAATATACTATTATGCAGGTGATGCAGTGCACCAGGTCCATCTTCTGGGGCACCCAGTTCCTGTATTTCTACTGAAGCTCCAAGAGGTGGCAGTGGGGTGCAAATCAGCAAGCTGTGGATGTGTATCAGGGAAGAAAGTAAGAGAGCAAGGGCTGCAAAGTAACAGCAAAGTACTGGGGGGATTGGCTCTATGAGGGAGGAAGAAATGAGATAGGGATGTGTGCTGTGTGAGGTGGGTGCTAAGAGGGGTTTGGGTTCTTTGTGGGGATGGATGCTGAGAAGGATGTCTGCTGACAAGGGGTGGGTGGAGATGCATGCTAAGAAGGGTGATGGCTGGGTGGGGGTTATGTTTATACATGTACTAGTGACTTGCCCGTCAAAAATGATGGGGCAATAAAATTTGAAGCCACGGGAATGCTGTTTGAGACATAATTGAAACCGTCTTGTACTGTGAGGGCCTTCGGCGCTCATTGCGAGCCTGAGGACCTTTGGCGCTCATTGCGAGGCTTGCGCTCATTGCGAGCCTCTCCTGTTGTGTACTTTTGGTCCTCTGAGAGAGATATATATTTCTATGTATATGTAGTTAAGTAATAATTAATGATTTATTCAATTAATTAATTAAGAATTAATTATTTATGCAATAAATTAATATACTTTAATTATTTCTAATTGATATATGCAGCGAGCAATAGGCTGAAGAGCAAGCAATCTGTTTGTATTTTGTGTGTGCATAGAATATACATTGTGAGTGTTAGTGCCCTGCTTATAAAGTGTAATGAATGTTTAAAGTGTGCATTCTAAATAGGCTGCGTTTTGCAGTGTTTTGCGAGGTCCGGGGTCGTGTTCCGTCGTTTTCATTTTTTTCGGCGGACATTTTTTTCCTTGCTTAGGCGATTTTCATGTGGCGAAAATCGTCTAAATTGAGTTAAATTCGCATTCCACCGCACTCACAGACGTCCTGGCTGTTGCCCCATGCTGTCTGTGATGTTTTTGGAATTTTGTGGGGTTGTATTTTTTGTTTGGCCGCTAATCTCGTAAATTTTTGTACGGTTTAACGTCTCGCCTCGCTTTGTGAGGCTCGCAGCGTTGAGCGCCTTCGGCCTTCAGCTCTCATCGGCTAAGTGCAACGTTGTAACGCTCATCGCCTAAGTTGTACGCACCTCGCAAAGTGTGACGACGTCTCGCAGTTTGACAACTATTATATGTGACTAGCGACTTGCCCGTCAAAAAATGACGATCAATAAAATTGTAAGGCTGGGAATGCTGTTTAATACACAATGCAAACCGTTTTGTACTGTGAGTACCTTCGGCGCTCATTGCGAGCCTCTCCTGTCGTGTACTTTTTGTCCTCTGAGCACCGTCATGAGTCATGATAAAGAGAGATATATATTTCTATGTATATGTAGTTAAGTAATAATTAATGATTTATTCAATAAATTAATATACTTTAATTATTTCTAATTCTTATATGCAGCGAGCAATAGGCTGAAGCGCTACCAATCTGTTTGTATTTTGCGTCTGCATAGAATATACATTGTGAGTGTTAGTGCCCTGCTTATAAAGTGTAATGAATGTTCCAAGTGTGTAGTATAAATAGGCTGCGTGCGCGAGGTAAAGACGTTTGTTTATTGTGCAAAGCGGCATTGTAAATTCGTAATGTTATTAATGTGTTACGCGTCTCGTGAGCATTTCCTGGCTATTGTAATAGTGTATTTAGTATGTGGTAGTTAGATGTGTAAAGTGCAACGCGTTTAGCAGTGTTTTGCGCGGTCCGTGGTTGTGTAGCCTCGTTTTCATTTTTTTCAGCGGCCATTTTTTTTCTTGCTTAGGTGATTTTTCGATGTTTGAAAATCGTCTAAATCGAGTTTAATTGGAATTCCACCTCACTCACAGACGTCCTGCCTATTTCCCCATGCTGTAAGTGAAATTGTTGTAATTTTTTTATGTGTATTTAGTGTTTTTTTTTTGTTTTTGTTCCGCCACTAATCTCGTAATTTTTTTCGTTTCGTATTTTTTTTTCTAAATCCCGAGTCTTGTCTAAGTGCGTATTTTGTTTGTGTAAGTCCCGATAAGTGCTACGGGTTTAACGGCTCGCATCGCTACGCAAGGCTCGCCGGCAATGAGCGCCTTCGTCGCTCATTGCCTAAGTGCTACGGGTTTAACGGCTCGCCTCGCTACGCGGCGATCATTGCTAAGTTGTACGTACTGCGCAAACAGCGTGACAACGACTCGCAGTTAGACTATTATAATATGTGATATGTATTGGAAATGGGTCCCTGCGTCTAACACTATCTTTCCAGGTCCATTTAAGTACTGATAAAGTCATAAAGGCAGTTTTAGAATTAAAAAAGAAAATTTATATATATTTTAAAAAATATTTTTCATTGAAGGACTAAGTATAGGACAGTCACTGAATCACATATAATAGTTGTCAATCTGCGAGTTGTCGTCATGCTAGCGGCCCGTAGGCACGAGGCACGCAGGACTTAGGCTACAATGAGCTGGCGCTCATCCCGAGACACGCGGGACTTGGCAAAAATTACGGGCTGTATGACTTAGGACCCAAAGCACGTAGATGGACTGCGGGGCTCGCAAAAAACAACGTTAATGGCCGAACCACCAACCTGGAAAATCATGCAAAAACACACATAAAATGCCTCAAATTCACTTACACACTCACAAACTGCACAGGGGGAAGCCAGGGAGAGTGTGAGTGAGGACGTAAATACCAGCCCTAAGCACTAAGACTTAAAGCAAACCAGTAATACTTAATACAAGGAAGTAACATTTAACACAAGTCAGTAACACTTAACCCAAGGCAATAGGCCCCTAAACTACACAGGCATATAAAGTACACAGGGGAAGAGGCTTGCGATGAGCGCCGTAGGTGCTCAGAGGGGCCATATCCTCGCATTTTGTGGCAAACAGCATTGCCAGGCTTCAAATTTTATTGCCGTCATTTTTGACTGGCAAGTCGCTAGTTACAGTTATAATTATTAACAATGTAAATAATATTCAATACAATTAGTTTCATGTCCTTAAATAAGCTTTTAGTTAATGGTATCCTTTCTATATGTGTCATTCCCTATGTAATCTTCAGTGACTCTTTAATTACAATTACTTTAAAATATTTGCTTGTGTATACTTAAAAAATTATGGTATCCAGACCTTGACTTCATTGACCCCAAAGGGATCCCTGGTGGTCCAGTGGTTAGGATTCAGTGCTTTCACTGCTGCAACCTGGATTCAACTCCAGTCAGAGAACCAAGAGTTCACACACCCCTGAAGCCATGCAGGGTTGGGCCTGGTCAGTACTTGGTTTGGAGACCACCTAGGAATACCAGGAGCTGTATGCTGTGACCCACTGGAGAAGGAACTGGCAACCCACTCCAGTATCTCTGACATGAATACCAAGTTGATTAGCATGGTGCAACCCCTGTACAGCGCTACAGAATATGTTGGCGCGATATAAATAAAGATAATAATAATAATAATGGTGTGTTACAGTCCATGAGGTCACGGAGAGTCGGATACGACTAAACGACGCACACATACACAGACTAAGGAGGATTTGTTGGAGCTGTTAGAATTCAACACCTATGCCCTTCCCCTCCACAGGCTGAAAATCAGGAAGTTGCAAGCATAACTGCAAGCCCTGCTCCTGACGAAATGTTAATGCCCCACTCATACATTCAGCCTTAACCATGGTATCATGAACGCCTCCAGAGACCAGCGGCAAAATCTAGACTTCTTTTTTGCTAATTAAAACATTGTGACATGTTCCTGCCTAATTATGTACTTTTCAAACATACATATGTGTTCATCATACAGTAGCCCTTTACCTGTATGTACAGCAGAATTTCTCCCCTCACTGCTCTGTGATTGGCTGCTTCTCAGCCAATCATAGAGCAGAGACCATGACCGTTTTTTCAAATGTTCTGCAGTAGCCGGCAGGGTTCCCCCCCATGTATTGATCAGTTTGTACCTCTGGTGATGTCTAAAGTGGGACTACAACCAACAGCGAGGGCGCAGGACCCCATCCAACTCCAAGACCTGACCCATTAAGGTAATAGATATACAGGTGACATTTGGGACCCATATATGCTGGGAGCTGGGCTCTAAAGATAAGAAGGTAGTTACAGATATCTGCTTATCAACTATATTAGTTGTTGTAATTGCGAGTTTGTCGTAAGGCTATATTAAAATTTACAAGCTTACGCATGCGCAATGAGTGCCGAAGGCGTTCATCGCAAAGCCCGAAAGTTACCAGTTTCACAGGGGCTGCAATGAGCGCTGAGGCCCACAAGATTTTTTAAAAATTACGGCTTCAAAGGCCGAAATAATTTTCAAGCCGTAACTCGGAAGCCTTTGGAAAACTGCTAAAACGTCTGAAATTGGCTAAGGGAGAAAGGCGCGATCGGCTCTCATCCCGAGGCACGCAAGACTTGAAGAGGGAGGAGAAAGACACGGGAGGGAGAAGGGGAGAGGGTGCAAAGAGACACAGGGGTGAGAGAGGGTGGAAAAGAGACACAGGGGAGTGAAATAAAGGGGGAAAACACAGGGCAGGGACAGGAGACAGCTGGAGGGAGAGAGTGGGGTCAGAGAGTGGGGAAAGGCTCGCAATGAGTACCTTTTGCGCTCATTGCGGACCTCGTGATGAGCGTCAATGGCGCTTATCGTTGGACTCGCAATGAGCAACAAAGGGGCTCATCGATGGGCTAACGATGAACGCTGATGGGGCTCATCGCAAGGCCTGTAAAGTAGAGGGGGGGGGGAGAGGCTCATGATGAGCACCAAAGGCGCTCATCACAATGCCCGTAAAGTAGACTTGGGAGAGGCTCGCAATGAGCGCCATAGGCGCTCATCGCGAGGCCTGCAAGTTAGAGGGGGGAGAGCCTTGCATTGTGTGGCAAACAGCATTGCCAGCCTTCAAATTTTATTGCCGTCATTTTTGACAGGCAAGTTGCTAGTAAAAAATAAGATATGAATGTATTCAAGAGTTATTTATAGACTAGTAACTTTCACGTCATTAATGACGGTATCATACATAGTATCTTCAATTGTCTGTTCTGTCTCTCTCAGTGCTGTCTCTCTCTGTGTGCCCTCTGCCTCCCACTCTGTGCGCCCTCCCTCTGTGTGCCCTCTTTCTCTCTGTGTGCCCTCTGTCTCTTTCTTTGTGTGCCCTCTCCCTCTGTGTCCTTTGTCTCCCTTTCTGTGTGCCCTCTCCCTCTGTGTGTCCTCTCTCTCTGTGTTTCTCCCTCCCTTTCTCTCTCCCATCCTGCCTTTCTCTCTCCCATCCTCCCTTTCTCCCTCCCTCCCTTTCTCTCTCCCTCCCTTTCTCTCTCCTTCCCTTTCTTTCGCTCCCCTCTTTCTCTCTCTCTCCCTTCCTTTCTATCAACCTCTGTTTCTCTCTCCCTCCCTTTCTCTTCCCCTCCCTCCCTTTCTCTCTCCCTCCCTCCCTTTCTCTCCACTCTCTCTTTCTCTCCCCTCTCTTTCTCTCTCCCTTACTTTCTATCTCCCTCCGTGTCTCTCTCCTTCTCTTTCTCTCTCCCTCTCTTTCTCTCCCCCTCCCTTTATCTCCCCCTCCCTTTATCTCCCCCTCCCTCTATCTCCCCCTCCCTCCCTTTCTCTCTCTCTCCCTCCCTTTCTTTCTCCCTCCCTTTCTCTCTCCCTCCCTTTCTCTCTCCCTCCATTTCTCTCTCCCTCCCTTTTGCCCCCCTCTCTTTCTCTCTCTCTCCCTTCCTTTCTATCAACCTCTCTTCCTCTCCCCCACCCTCCCTTTCTCTCCCCCTCTCTTTCTCTCCCCATCCATGTATCTCTCCCTTCCTTTCTCTCTCCCTCCCTTTCTCCCTCCCTGCCTTTCTCTCTCCCTCCCTTTTTCTCCCCCTCTCTTTCTCTCCCTCTCTCTCCCCCTCCCTCCCTTTCTCTCTCTCTCCCTCCCTCCCTTTCTCTCTCCCTCCATTTTTCTCTCCCTCCCTTTCTTTCCCCCTCCCTCCCTTTCTCCCCCCCTCTTTCTCTCCCCCTCCCTCTCTTTCTCCACCTCCCTCTCTCCCCCTCCCTCTCTTTCTCCCCCTCCCTCTCTCTCCCTCCTCTAACTCGCATGCGCATTTGTGGTTGCGCAACTGCCCCAATTTAGTGTTAGTAGCTTGTAAGTAACACTTGCACAGAACGCACCCCTCAGTCGTTACTCACAAGCTAGTACCTATTATAGCGGATGGATAGGGACTCTGACCATGAGAGGGGTGGGGTATCCAACAAAACTTACAATGATAATAAAAGCTGCAATAAATGTACATTCAAATATATTTTAAACTTCATCCTAAGAGGATAATTAATCAGGCAAAAAGCTATTTTTTTATTAGAAAAAAACGTTGATGCCGCTGCTGAAACTGGAGGAATCCATGATATGTTGCTGGACGTTGTGTGTGTGAGACGGGTGTTTACATTTCTCGAGAGCTTTGTTTGCATTGATACCTGCGTCTGGGCCCTGTGAAGGGGTAGGGGCGTGGTGTCAATTTCATTCTTATTCATTTAACAAAGCCTATTGCCTTCTCCCTGTTCTTACCCCTTATAGCTAACAAAATAACCCATGATTGAGCTATAAGTAGGTGATGTAATAAACACAAAATGGGTTCACTTATTCATAAACAGAGATTTTCCCCCAAAAATGTTTATGTCCATGGCCTTAACCTCTGCCAGTTTGCTACATACTTGACAAACAAGTGCCTCTTTTCTTGAAATACCAAGAAAACTCCAAGCAGGTCCTGTTAACCCACCAATGTAGTGCTATATCTGTCATGTGCTATTTTGAAGAACTAACCATTTTCAGCAAATTAAACAAATACATCCTTTAATGTATTCATTATAAATTACTTATACATATATATATAAGCTTCAGTAGTTACAATGGAAATGTGGCAATACAAAGTGCCAAAGCATTAAATAAGTCAAGTAGAAGTCTCATTAGCTTACAATGATAAAGTTGTAGGAAGTGTTGTTAAGCGATCATTATATTAGTTAGGTGTGTTTGCTTAGCCAGAGGTGCATTAAAAGGATGATATTAACATAATGATCTTTTAAGGAACTAACAGCCTTATTAAATTGTGATTCTGCAAATTTAAAAGGGCTCTATTTAAGCACATAGCATATTTTTTTTACTGAAGTTTTTAGTTAGTGATCTTCTATCCAAAAGCAAGGTCTTCACTAACTAAAAACTTCTGTAAATAAAATATGCTGTGTGCTTATATAGAGCCCTTTTAAATTTACCGAATCGCAATTTAATAAGGCTGTAAATCTTGATAATGGGGAAATGTGTTGTGAAAATGAAAAATAAAAAAATAAATGTAGTTAGTCACTTGCTTACACTGTTAATTGGCTCCAAACGTATCAGTACAAGAAACTTTTCATATTGCTTAAATGCAAACATTTGAAGCTAATTCCTGTTGTATGCCCACCACATGCTGGCACGCCACCTGACGGCTACTGCACACCACTGCACTTGCCACTCTTTTACTAAGTAGAACATGTTATCGCCCACTACCCTAACCCTAAACCCTAACAACAAAGTCTGCAGTGTAAGGTGGCAGCGTAGCGGAGAGATAACAGGAAAGGTCCCAATTTTGCTCTATTTGCTTCTCTCACTGGACCACTATATAGTTCTATATTTAAAATAGTTATAATGGCAAAATAGTTTATAAACAAGACAGAATATATATATATATATATATATATATATATATATATATATATATATATACTAAATAAATAGTACATTTGTGTTCACATTTGAATGTCTAAAACAAGTTAAAAATCCTGCTTCCAGCTCAGAATTCCAAGAAATACAGTTATTACACTGCACTCTGGGAAGCTGAGCAGGGACATGCAAATGTGCCCATAAATGCCTCACTCTTCAATCCATAAACCATTTTAAACAGGGCTTCCTTTAAGTTTATGCCCGCTGCATTACACAGCTTTTATGCAAAGCCAAGGTTGGATTATACACAAGCTGAGAATCCTATCCATCTACAGCTGTTTCAAGCTTACTGGCTATCATCAGCATGGAGCGGGATCTCAGCTTGTGTTGTGGACTTTGAGTAGGTAGTTCACCACAATAATCATTTATAATATGGTGGGCAAAAGAGTGATAGAAGCCCTCCACCATACAGTAGTACAGTAAATAAATAGTACATCTGTGTTCACATCTGAATGTCTAAAACAAGTTTAAAAACTTATTTCATGCCCAGAATTTCGAAAATTCAGTTATTACACTGCATTCTGGGAAGCTGTGCAGGGACATGCAAATTTATCCATTTATATATATACTTAAAACCAGCTCATTGTAGCTCATTGCAATTTATAAACAGACAATTTACTGCTTATCTGACCTTCGAACAGTAAGAAGGCTTGGAGCTGACCATGATTATATATAATTGTCCACCCTAAGTTGTAAATTAAAGCGTCTATTTTTTTTTTTTTTTTGGTTTGTTTAATGTTCTAAAAAAAATGATAATTCTATTTCTTTAAAAAAAGCACTGAAAATATGTGACTGCGGGGTCCCTTTAAGTGCCAGTGGGACTGGGAGAACACTATTTTACTGGCACCAAAGGAGTTAAGTTACCATGAGAGTTAGCAACCAAGAAATAAACACTCCTGGAGTGTCCCTGCCTCTCTCAAGACTACAAGGCGTTTCTGGGTCTCCAAGCAACTGGGATAAAACTTTCCTACAGTAGCCGGGGAGGGAGCATGGCTGGGAGGGTTGCTAGGCAGGCAGAGGGTCCTATGGTAGTGCACACAGGCATGCAACTTTTGGACTGAAGAGCTTGCTATCTAAAGTCGTGAATGAGTGACAGCGATCTGAAGAGCTCACAGTTGGATATATTGCAGAGGTAAAATGTTGGGGATAGTTGTAGAAGTTTAGGAGTGTATTAGGATGATATACTTGTGTGAGAGACTGAGAAACATGACATATAATAACAGGCAGAGACATATAATAACAGGAAGACATATGTAATACAATGCAGATATATAATAACAGGCAGAGATATATAATAACAGACTGAGATATAATAACATGCAATGCGATATAACAATTGTAAGAGATATAGTATAATAACAGGCAGTGAGATATAATAACAGAATGAGATATAATAACATGCAAAGCGATATAACAATTGTAAGAGATATAGTATAATAACATACAGAGAGGTATATAATAACAGGCAGAGAGTAATATAATGCAGATGTATAATAACATGCAAAGATATAATAACAGAGATATATAATAATAGGCAGAGATATATAATAATAAGCAGATATATAATACCATGCATTGGTATTTAATAACAGAGAGATATAATAACGTAGAGAAGATATATAATAACAAGCAAATAGATATAGAATAACATGCAGGGAGATATACTAACTGGTAGAAGAGATATAATAAGACAGAGAGATATAATGTTATATAGAGAGATAATAGCCCGCAGAGAAATATAATAACATATAGAGATATAATAATATATATATAGAGATATAATAAGGCAGATAGATATAATAACATGCAGAGAGGTATAATAACACAGAGATATAATAACTATATAGAGAAATATATATTAACATATAGAGATATAAAATAACATGCAGAGAAATATAATAATAGGCAGAGAGATATAACATGTAGAGAGATATAATAACATACATAGAAAAAATACCATATAGAGAGATATAATGACAGGCTCAGAGATATACAAATATGCAGAGAGATATAATAATATATAAAGAGATATAACAACAGATAGATAGATATAACATGCAGAGAGATATAATAACACATAGAGCTATAATAACAGGCAGAAGACATATAATAACAGTAGATATATAATAACATGCAGAGAGATATAATAACACATAGAGCTATAATAACAGGCAGAAGACATATAATAACAGTAGATATATTATAACATGCAGAGAGATATAATAACACATAGAGCTATAATAACAGGCAGAAGACATATAATAACAGTAGATGTATAATAACATGCAGAGAGAGATATAATAAAAGGAAGAGAGATATAATAACATGCAGAGCAATATGATAACATGCAGAGTTATAATAACATATAGAGAGATATAATGACATATACAAATATAGATATATAATAAATTTAGAGATATAGCAACAGGCAGAGAGATATAATAATATATAGAGAGATATAACATCAGACAGGGAGATCCAGAGAGATATAATCATATATATAGTTTTGGATCTTTGCAATGTTTGTAACGTTTGCGATGTTGGTAACGCAGTTGCGCGAAGCGAGCAGTCGACTACAAGGCAAGCCATTGAAGCATGTGGGACTTAGGCTGCAATGAGCGCCAAAGGTGCTCGATGCAGGCCTTGCGGCGCAGGGCTTAGGCCGTGAGTGGCGAGCAGTTGAGGCACGCTCTACTTAGTCTGCAATGAGGGCCAAAGGCGCTCATTGCACTGCGAGCCACGCAAAGCAAGGCGAGCAGTTGAGGCACACGGGATGCCACCAAACAACGTAGCACTTTGACGCTGACCGCAAGGAGCGCAGTTTGCTAATTTAACGGCCAAACTTAGTCCAAACGCGTAACTCGAAAAACCCTAAAAACAAGCAAAATAATAATAAAAAAATGAAAACACACTCACAGGGTGAGAGCCATGAAGCCTGGGGGTGAGGTTGAAAAGCGATTTTGAACCATATTTTTCGGCAAACGAAAATCGGCTATGCAAGGAAAAAAATGGCAGACGTAAAACGTAAAAAATCTGAAACAGGATGAAAACAAGGCTGAGCAAAGCCAGGCATGCGGGACTTAGAAACCACAAGACAGCAAAGACAGGAACACTTACACGAACAATGCCGGACTTTGAAAATAAAACCAGCGGCACACAGAGGAAAAACTTGCAGGTTAACGAACCCTGCAAAGAGTGGCGCGTACAGTATCCGGGAGGAAAGGCTCGCAATGAGCACCGCGAGCGGGAGAGGCATGCAATGAGCGCTGAAGGACCTCATTGCAAATCCCACGATGAGCACCAAAGGCGCTCATCGTGGGGCTCGCGATGAGCGACGAAGGTGATTATTGCAAAGCAAGAAAGTTGAAGTATGAGCGCCAAAGGTAAGCAGCACAGGGCTCATGAAGGGGCTTGCGATGAGCTCCGAAGGTGCTTAGAGGAGCAAAAGCCTCACATTGTGTGGCAAACAGCATTGAGAGGACCCGCAAGGGGGTTAAAGTCCTATACGTAGCACTGTAAATGCAAATATACACACACTACTGTATTTTCAATAAAAGGAAAAGCGATGTTAGGTATTAAAATTAATAGCACAACATTCTCAAGCTCGCAAATCTGCAATATAAAATATGAAACCTGTAAGGCTTTGAAATCTAACCTTTATTTTTCAGTGACGTAATGATGACAATCTTTTTTACCATTGGCTCCGTCTAAACCCGTAACAACGGGTTTGACTAAATGATCATGTTCACGGCCGCACATGCAATGGGCGCAAGAATGGTTTATGGGTTTGCGTCTATGGACCTTAACTCGCCGCATGGTTCAATTTAATAGCTCTGTAACGTCGCCAAATTTCAAGCCTTCAGCCTTTGTGAGTGTGTCGATGCTGCTACAGGCTCCAAATTTAATTGGGCTGAAAGTGTGGTAAAAAAAAGCAACATTAAATATTGTGAGTTTACATTGCTATTATGTATTTGATATTTATATTCTGCACCTTTGTTTTTGAATCAATAACATTATTCCAGCTCGATTAGAAACTTTTAACTAATAATATATCAAATACATCTTAATTTGTTATTTACATCATAAATCAAAATATACACTCTATTAAACACCTAATCCAAATTTTTGCAAGCATGTGCATTTATATTATGAAACCGAGTGGGGTTTTAAAGTAGGGTCATCACTAATTTACCAAAAATTAAGATGCACATAATAATGCAGACACACTTAAGTCACTAATGACTTGCTCACCGCCAAGTCAAAAGGTCACTTCTCTATTCTAATTCTCCTGGATCTCTCTGCTGCCTTCGGCATAGTTGACCACCCTCTTCTAATTCAATTCTCCACTTTCTTGGCATGAGTGACACAGCTCTCTTATGGTTCACATCATACCTACAAGATCAAACATTTAGTGTCTCCTTATCTGCCACCACTTCTTCGCCTCACCCTCTGACTGTTGGCATACTCCAAGGTTCAGGCTTGGCCCTCTCCTCTTCTTTATCTATACATCTTCTCTTGGTACCCTAATACAATCTTATGGATTTCAATATAATCTAGATGCAGACAACACTTAAACCTACCTCTCATCCCCAGATCTCTTCCCATCTCTTCTAGCACCAGTTGCCAACTGCCTCTCAAGAACCAATTAAACTCAACTTGTCAGACTGAGCTCATTGTCTGCAGCTCCTCTCTGTCAGTCTCTCCACTCGTCCCATAGCCTCCAGAATAACATTGTAAATCATGACCTTAACTTACAAAGTCCTCAACAACAGCGCACCCCCTTGTATCTCTGAACTCATCTCAACCACCCTCTTCGTTCTGCTAATGCCCTTCTTCTTTCCTCCTCTCATCACCTCCTCTAACTCCTGCCTTCAGGGTCTTTCTTGTGCTGCCCCTATTCTTTTTTACTCCTATCCCCTGCTTCACAAGGCTGTCCTCGTGTCTTAATACCTTCAAAACCTCACTAAAACCTTAATATGATCAACATATCTATCACCCTCTTATACTGCACCCAAACTCTTTAGATTGTAAGACTGCGAGTTTTCAGTCTTGATAGGTGCTTTAGGGAAAGCCCTATGTACGTTTGATTTTAAGCTCAAAGACAGGGTCCTCCATTCTGCAGTGCGTTAAAATTGTTTTTGTCTTGTACTTTAACCTGCCTTACGCAATACGTTGGCAAGTTACAAATAAAGATAATAATAAGAAGACGAGTAAACAAAGTCTCATGGAGAATCTTATCTTATCACATTTCATTGAATGGCATTGCAGTCCAGACCTGTAAATATTCACTGTACTTTTGTTTCCCATTACGTCACGGCAGAAGAAGAGAAAGCACTACAGACAACTTATTTTTTCAAATTAAATACTTTTTTGTAATGTTTAAAATGCAATCTTTTAAATGCAAGAGAGAAATTCATGGTCTATATCATGTTACCCTTTACATGTTGGTCCCTCATGTACTTATTTAAGCATTTACAGACATACCCTTGTATAGACAAACTTATACACTGATAATATTCACATGCTTAAATGTCCACTCATTTCAGAAACTGACGTTCAAGGAGGGAGGCATTTGTTTGTTAGCTACCAGGCCAGTGATGATTCTCTCGAGGCTGATGAGAGCAATATACTGTATTTACCCAAATCTAGTGCGTCATTGAATTTAATGCGCACACCAAATTTGGAACCCATGAATCAAAAAAACATTTTTGCTGGCGAATGTTATGGGCATTTGTCATTTGTACAAGAAGTACCGAACAGTGTGCCACTGTGCTGGGGCTTTCTAGGTGCTAGGCTCTGTGTGCCAGTGTGCTGGGGCTCTCTAGGTGCCAGGCTCTGTGTGCCAGTGTGCTGTGGCTCTCTGGGTACCAGGCTCTGCGTGCCAGTGTGCTGGGGCTCTCTAGGTGCCAGGCTCTGTGTGCCAGTGTGCTGGGGCTCTCTGGGTACCAGGCTCTGCGTGCCACTGTGCTGGGGCTCTCTAGGTGCCAGGCTCTGCGTGCCACTGTGCTGGGGCTCTCTAGGTGCCAGGCTCTGTGTGCCAGTGTGCTGGGGCTCTCTAGGTGCCAGGCTCTGTGTGCCACTGTGCTGGGGCTCTCTAGGTGCCAGGCTCTGCGTGCCAGTGTGCTGAGGCTCTCTAGGTGCCAGGCTTTGTGTGCCAGTGTGCTGGGGCTCTCTGGGTACCAGGCTCTGCGTGCCAGTGTGCTGGGGCTTTCTAGGTGCCAGGCTCTGTGTGCCAGTGTGCTGGGGCTCTCTGGGTGCCAGGCTCTGTGTGCCAATGTGCTGGGCCTCTCTGGGTGCCAGGCTCTGTGTGCCACTGTGCTGGGGCTCTCTGGGTGCCAGGCTCTGTGTACCAATGTGCTGGGGCTCTCTGGGTGCCAGGCTCTGTGTGCCACTGTGCTGGGGCTCTCTGGATGCCAGGCTCTGTGTACCAATGTGCTGGGGCTTTCTGGGTGCCAGGCTCTGTGTGCCACTGTGCTGGGGCTCTCTGGATGCCAGGCTCTGTGTACCAATGTGCTAGGGCTTTCTGGGTGCCAGGCTCTGTGTGCCACTGTGTTTGGGCTCTCTGGGTGCCAGGTTCTGTGTGCCACTGTGCTGGGGCTCTCCGGGTGCCACTTCCTCCAGCGGTCACCCACTCTAGAGAGCCAGGAAGCGAAAGATGGTGGTGTTGCACTATGTCTTGTGCTTTACTTTTTGCCATTGAATCTAGTGCGCCATCGAATCTAATGTGCACTCCAAATTTGAGACAAGATTTTCTATGAAAAAGATGCGCCTTAGCTTTGCGCAAATATGGTAACACAAGAAATAAAACAAATAATGTGTCTAGTAAAGGGGGAAGGTAAGGTACAAATGAAGCTATGCCTGGTGACACAAGGGACATGTACACACAGAAAGGGAGTAAAAAGGATGGAAAAGAAATGGAAATCAGCCTTAAAGGGGTAAATCAAACAGACTATAGGGATGCCCTCACATAGTGGATCACAATGGATGGCTATATAGTCAACTGTGACTTCAATTTGTGATCCTGGTTTTGCCAGAAAATTAGAAGAAAAAATGTTTTTCTTGCTGAGACAAGAACTACTAGGGAATGGCTGTTTGTTTCTTTGTTCTTTATTACTGATGTGTATTCACAGTTGTTTTTGGTTTTCGGTCCCATGTAAAATTCACATCAATTATCTTTTTTAAATCACCTATTTAAATCAAACTATTGAAATATTTTGACTTTTTGATTATAAAAAGGATAAAGCAAACACAGGGTTTAAGGGACTTTGGTAAGTACCAGACAGTAGTTTAACAGACAGACCTGGGTAAAAAAAACAGAAAATTGTCAAATAGACAGGCATAGGGAATAGCTGTACAAGGCCTTAAAGGAGAAAAATGTGGAATGGTCACATATGAGTTAACGGTGACATTGGGAAAAAACAAAATGACTCTAGGAGTGACCAGGTTGGTTAAATTGGCAGGTAAAGAAAAAGGCCAAACATGGAGAGCAGCAACTGAAGGGTTAAACAGAGAAGTTGGGAACAACAAGACATTGGCTAATCAGCCGGACATGGGGAAGGACAACACAGATGTTGTGCTGAGAGACAAGAGCTTAAATGGCTTAAACACACAGGTATGAGGAATGGCCACACAGAGGATTATAGATAGACATGATGTATAGTCAGAAAAGAGGAACGGAGAGAGTAAAAGGTGAGTGGGAGGCAAAGATAAAGGGAAAATGGCTAGGAGGAAAGATAAGGAGACTATTATTGCCCTTATTGCTAACACTCATAGTGTGGCAAGTTACACTCCCAATAGTTGCCAAGTGTGATGGGTCCTCACATATTTGTCCTATTGATGTTGGCAAAGATTATGTATATGAGATGCATGGATAAAGAATTATACGCAGTGAGATATAATAAAATATAGAGTGATTGATGCCAAGCAAACTGGCACAACTGATAGAATAACACTAAATACTGAATCTGAAACACTGGATACAGACAATGGCCAACTGGAGTCAACCACTGAGCAGAATTGTGCACAAGAATCCAAAAGTGACTTGCTGAACTTTAGCATGGAAGAGACAAACATGGACAAGTATGAATGAAACCTCTCCCCAGATGCACATTTTCTTAATTCTCATCACCTATGGAGGCAGATGGAAGTAGAAAAAAAGGAACAACATTCTTAATGCAGTTTTATTACTATTAAAAGACCTAGACACAGAGGCATTGGAATATGTTGAGAGAACAACAGGAAATAGACCCAATAAAGTGCAGAAGAAAGAAATCCATACAACAAAATGCAGAATAATATAAAAAAATAGAGAGAGATGTAAAAACACACAGTCCCAATAACATCACTGTGTTTTATCACATGCAGCAATGATAATATGCTGAGATGCAATAACAATAAGAGTGATATAATAAAATGTCGGTGGAAATAATTACATGTAAGATGAAATAATAACATTATATAGTGTGATATAATAACATGCAGAGAGATATGATAACATAGTGTGTTATATAATTATATGTTGAGACAGCATGTAGAGTGATATAATACAATGCAGAGATATATAAGAAAATACAGACATATAATATCATGCATGTTGATATAGTGATAGGTCTGTTTACAAAGCTGTTTATATCCATATATATATTTATATATATCATCCCATTTGGTTATGCTCTTTTGCAGATCTCCCAGCGCCCCCAGGATGTCCGGCTCTGTGTCCTTCAAAGAGCTGGTGAACCTGGCCATTGGTTCTCCTGAACTGGGCGCTGTCAACTTCAATGCCCTTCACTCTCTACTCCATGGCCTCCTAGAGCAATTACAGCTGAGCGAGGTCAAGAGGGAACTGTCCGAGGAGCAGCATGACTTCATCAAACCAGAGATAACCAAGGGAGGCACGACCAGCAATGTGGGAAGCTCATCCTCACTCTTCCACCAGCTGCAGAACAGGATGGCAAAGATGGAGGACAGGCTACGATGTCTGGACTCACTGCCCAGCTCCTCCACACTCCTGCAGGCCAGCCAGTCTCAGAACAAGCCAGTCCAGGACATGTGGCAGATGATACAACTCAAGAAGAGGGTGGAGATGAATGAGGATGGAGTGAACAAGGTGCGCATATAGAGACGCATTATGCCTTTTGCATTGTTATATCTCTGGCCCTTATTATGCCCAAACTAAATACAATGGTGAAGCACTAAAATCTTCTGCACCCACAGGACATATTTTAAATTAATTTTAAATATTATAATAATATAATAAATGTGTATATGTTGTAATCTATAACTAGCCAGTGCTTGGTATATATCTCACAGTACAAGTACTTTAATACCAGGCTCTCTATGTCTCTGACCTCTAGTACTGTCTCTCTCTAATCTCTGGTCCCATCTCTCTCTTACCCATAGCACTGTCTCTCTCTGATCACTGCCTCTGTGTCTTTCTTACCCTGTGTCTTTCTCTGTGTCTCTTTTTGGTCTCTCTCTTACTTCTAGCGCTTTCTCTCTAACACTGTCTCTCTCTAATCTCTGGCCCTTCCATTTCTCATTTTGGGCCCTGTTTCTTTACAGTTCTGACCCTGTCTTTCTTACACCTGACCCTGTCTGTCTCTGATTTATGACCACACTCTCTCTTTCTTTTCTCTTGCCCTATCTGTCTCTGATCGCTAGTCCTGCCTCTCTCATCTCTGGTCCTGCCTCTCTCATCTCTGGCCCTGCTCTCTCATCTACATCCATGCTCTATCTTACCTCTGAGCCCTGCTCTCATTTTTGACCCTGTCTGTCTCTGATTTATGGCCCTATTCCCTCTCCCATCTCTAGCCCTGTCTGTCTCTACCTTCTGGCTCCACTATCTCTCTTCTCTGACCATGCTCTCTCTCTCTCTCATCTCTACCCTAACTGCCTCTAATCTCTGGCGCCACTTTCTCTCACCCCTAGATCTGACTGTCTCTCATCTCTGTTTCTGTCTCTCTCATCTCTGGCCCTGCTTTCTCTCATCTCTATGCCTGTCTGTCTCTAATCTCTGTCCCTGCTCTCTCATCTCTATGCCTGTCTGTCTCTAATCTCTGTCCCTACTCTCTCATCTCTAGGCCTGTCTTTTTCTCATCTTTGGCCCCACCCTCTTTCTCTCTCTCTCATCTCTATCCCTGTCTGTCTCTCTGGCCTCACTATCTCTCATCTCTAACCCTGTCTTTCTCTAACCTCTGTCTCTGTCCCTCATCTAGTGCTGACTGTCTCTCATCTCTGTTTCTGTCTCTCTCATCTCTGTTCCTGCTCTCACTAATCTCAGGCCCTACTCTTTTTATTCTAAGGCCGTGTTCTCTCCCATATCTAGACCTGTCTCTCTCTAATCATTGACCCCTCTCTCTCTCATCTCTAGCCCTGTCTTTCTGTAATCTCTGGCCTGGATCTCTCTCATCTCAAACCCTGTCTGTCTCTCTTTTGCCCTTTGCAGGCTATGAGCACTCTCCAGGAGTTGCTCAGCACTTTTAACAGTCTGAAAACAACTACAGACATGATAAAGGACGGTCTGGGGACCCTCGGAGACACAGTGGCTCAGGTGAGTGCCCCATCATACAACATACAGTGTGACACTGAATCAGCACGTGTCCTTCATATGTATCTTTTTATCAGATTTCTACAAATTTGGTGACCTTGAAGCGTACCTTACTTTTTGCTCCAAATAAATTATTTTATGTTTATCTTCTTATAACCTCCAAAATGTTTTTTTTTGCAGTTGAACATCAAAGAGATCCAGCGGAGGTTGCAGGATATAGAGGGGCAGACTCAGAATATACCTATACTGGGAAATAAACTGGTAAGGTGGAAGGAAGCTTCTGGCTGCACAATGGGAATGGGAACAAATAAAAGTAAGCTCACATAAAAAAAACAATAGTACCCAAGTAAAGACCTCTGTGCAATGTAATTTCTCTCTTGGCCATCTTCAATTGATAATACTTCTTTCTTCATGGATCAAGATGCCACATTCTTGGAGAAATAGAAAAAGAAAGTAGGAAAGGAAACCACTGGTGTAGTAAATTATAACATTTTTATTAGGCACTATATTCAATTCTACTTACAACATTAAAATAAATAATACAAAAAGACAATAAGAGAGGTTCCTATGTGTTTCGTCCAGACAGGACTTCCTCAGGGAATATATCTATATATCAATAAATATAGATAGATAGAGAGAGAGAGAGAGAGAGAGAGAGAGAGTACATAAAAGGTACATTCGTGTTCACATCTAAAATAACTTACAAAAAATTATTTCCTGCCCAGAATTCAAAATAATACAGTTATTGCACTGCATTCTGGGGACCTGGGCAGGGACATGCAAATGAGCCCACAAAGGTTTCATTCCTAAATCCAATACCATATTAAACATGGCTCCTTTTAAGCACATTTCTGCTGTATAACACAGTGTAGTATATACAGGATTTAGGGGACCTACCCACAGACAGCTGATTCCATCTTAAAGAGATAGCCGTAAATGTCCAGTAATTAAACGAATAATCAAGAGTATTGCAGTATATAGTGATACTTTATTATTGGACAGACATTTTATTTATAGTGACAAGCTTTCGAGAGTAGTACCTTACTTTATCAAGTCAGATTCTTGTGGGAGTGCTTCAAGGGCTATAGTAAAATGACAATATCTAAAAAAATCTTGATCAGTTTTAAAAATGTAAACACATTTTAAAATGATTTTCCACCCTCTAACTGATAGTGTAGAGCACATATGGTGACATGTGTGGTCCTTATTTAGGAAACAGTCACTGCAGCTTCTGTGACCTGCTTCTCAGCCACTATGAAGTTCAGTACATGATGGCCGTAATTTATTGGGGCAGTTCTCTGCTTGGTGTTGCCCCAATTGGTAGCCAAGAAGTAAGAAAGATCTGTGAAATAATTCTCTGCATTTCACAGGCAACTTTACAAGAGAAGATGTCATCGTACCCTGAGTCTGCAGACCTGGTGACCTGGCCATCCCTTCATGATGCCGTGAACACTAAGGTGAGACTGAGTGGACATGGCATACAGTCCTGAATTAGTGTACATGGCGTTTACAGCATGAGTGAGTGGACATGTTATACATACTCAACTCAGTGGACAATGCATGCAGGCCTGAGTGAGTGGATGTTATACGGACTAGAGTGAGTGGTCATGGCATAAAGATTTGAGTGGGTGGGCATGGCATACACACCTGGGTTAGTAGACATTTTATGCAGACCTGAGGGAGTGTACGTGGCATACAGAAATACTTTGCCCTTCTGATTTGTTGCATACTGACCACACCTCAAAGAACATGTTCTGCACAAAGGATCATTGAATTTTATAATTATATAAAAAAAATACTTTTATATTTTGTATGCATTTACAACCAATAACGTGTTGTATAAAACACTAATGGTTTCTTCTTGAAAGGGACGTTGCAGCTTCATATTTATAGTGTAATCATTTTGAGACTTGATAATGGGTATATCATCTGGGAGGGAACCTTAATGCAGATAAGTCTTTTCTTTATGTATATATATATACTTGTACTAATTAATAAAAAGGTATAAAAGCAACAACTAGAGCCATATATATATCGAGAGACACCTTCCTATACTTAAAGTGGCCTTTTAAAAGGACCACAGACATCATCTAATAGAGGTATCTGATCATTTTCCCAGTGTTTCTCTTTTTTTAAATCAAGGTCCTGAAGCAGAATAAACAGTTTTGTACGTATAATTGCCTGAGGGTTGCTTGTACCTGTGAGCCAATGTGCAGAAATATGAATTATATTTGTCTGCAACTTTTGTAATGTATAAAACATGGTCTTTTAAATGAGTGATCGAAAAAAAAAAGTTTTTGGTGTCCATTTCTTTAGAAAAATAGTGTCTACAAACAAATGCTGATTCATTGGGGTTACATGGCTGGCTGTTGTATTTTGGGCAATGGCTGACCTCTTGTTCTGCACATGACAGACCTCAGATCATGCGATCAACAATAACCTAAAGCAGAATAATGCCAAGAATATCCTGGGCACCCTGGGGCAACTTCCCAGCCGGCACGAGGAGCTAGAATGGAGAGTGCGAAGTATTGAGGAGGAATTGAGGAGGATGGACAAAGAGATCAGTGAGTATAGATAGAAGTCACCTATTCAAATAAAATATGTAGGATTAGGATCTATCTATCTATTTATCTATCTATTTATCTGTCTATCAAGACAATGTTAGTGCAGTTAAAATCTTTTGCTTCCCTTCAGTAGTGCTCAGGGCAATGGGAGAAGTGGGGATGGGTATAGCAGTGAATACTAATGAAGTCAACTGCCTTTTATACATTTTATTTTCTGGCTAATGATTTGCTTTGCTGCTGTTTGCAAGTGTATATTTAATGTTAATTAATGGTAAACTAACCTAATAAGGTTTGTTCGTTCTCTGTTTGAGCACCTCTATTTTGTTTTTTTGTTTATGCAAATTACCCTTAGGGATTAGTCTCCCTAAGGGTGATAGGGGAATCCAGACACCTAACTGATAAGGCCCAAAGAAGACTGAAACGTACATCTGGGGTTTTCTGTTTCTCCTGTTCAGGGTAGAATTGCCTGGTATTTCGGGGCTAGACCACTCTAGTGAGTGGGACCAGACTGATATACTACAGGATATTTATCCCTGTGAAGGGCACAATTGAGCTAAAAGAGGTTGCTCTCAGTGGGTTATCATGCCCACAGAACTAACCAATTAAGGTTAGTTCGTTCTCTGATTGAGCACCTATATTTGTTTTATTTTTGTTTAAACTAAAAAAGTGCCTTAACATGGAAAGTTTGTGTACTGGCCCCTTAAGTTGCCTGCTGTCCTCTGAAAAAGTCCTGCCTAGGTGTGGGCTTTGTTGACAGAAATACAATGTGTCATAGAGGTGTGCTAATGTCCTGCACGTTCCAGGTAAGATGGGCATCCCAGAAGATTTACTTGATCAGCTGAGACGAGTGAGAGACGATGTTGAGAAAATCCTCAAAGAAAACAAAAAGGTGTGTACGGCACAGACCATTACAAATCCTCCACCGCTACTATCCTGCAGACTATTGCACCATCAACACTTGTTCTCTTACTGTTTTAGGATAGGGATGAGCTGAGCATCTTGCAGAGAGCTCTACAGCAGCTGAGAACAGATCTGGAACAACTGGGCTCAAAGACTAACAAAATGGAGGAGACTATGGCGGAGACAATGGTATGTTGTGACGGGCAATGTTTATGTGGGGCATGGCTCTGTGAGTCTGGTGTATGAGCTTAAGTGAGGAAGTTCCAAATATGGTATAATTTAAAACTATAGGTAATAACAAATAGTGTATTAATTTAATGGGGTTTTAATGCAGTTTCCTACAGTAAAGTAACATAGAAGTTTGCAATTTTGAGCTGTCAACCACAAACATATGTTTTGTTAATGAAAGATCATTGACATTAATTCAATGAGTTCATCGTCTTGAGTGCAGTCACCTGCACACAAAAAAGACTAGGCATGCTCAGACCCAGGTAACTCCCTCAAGACAATGGACCCAGTGGCTCAGGGACTAATCAGTAAATAATAAATATCTTATTAACAAAAGCTATGAAACTCTGCTATAATGGTTCCCAGATCCTGTTCAGTGGAACCCTAAGGTTACAGTTTATGGAACCAGGGTTCTACAAGACAATTACTGAAAAAAATTGCCCTCTGTGGGAAACTTTATTCTGACCTTGTAGGAACCCTGGGCTTAAGGTATGAGGTTCTGGGTGAAGATTCTGAAGTTTTTGAGTGTCATTTTGGAATTCTGATTATTGCTATTTTGGCTTTCATAGTTTTGTCAATACTTGCTTAGTATTTGAGGAAGGAAGCCAGTATGTAGGATAGCAGCATAATGAGTGAGGTAGGAAGCAAGTATGTGAGAAGAGTGTCTAGTGTGTGAGGAGACTGTCTATTGTATAAGGAGAATATTTAGTGTGTGAGGTAAGAATCATCTTCCGTGAACAGTATCTAGTGTGAGGAGAATTTCTAGAGTATGAGGAGAGTATCTAGTGTATGAGGGCAGTGTTTAGTGTGAGTTAAGAATCATCTGTGTGAGGAGAGTATCTAGTGTGTAATGTTAGTATCCAGTGTGTGACGAGAATATAGTAGTGCTCAAAAGTTTGCATACCCTGTCAGAAAGTGTAAAAATGTGGCATTTATTTTTAAAATATGACTGATCAAGCAAAAAAAAATAATAATAATTTATTGAAGGATAGTGATCATATGAAGCCATTTATTATCACATTGTTGTTTGGCTCCTTTTTAAATCATAATGATAACACAAATCACCCAAATGGCCTTGATCAAAAGTTTACATACCCTTGAATGTTTGGGCTTGTTACAGACACACAAGGTGACACACACAGGTTAAAATGGCAATTAAAGGTTCATTTCCCACACCTGTGGTTTTTTGAATTGCAATTAGTGTCTGTGTATAAATAGTCAATGAGTTTGTTAGCTCTCACGTGGATGCACTGCGCAGGTTAGATACTAAGCCATGGGGAGCAGAAACTAACTTTCAAAAGATCTGCATAACAAGGTAGTGGAACTTCATAAAGATGGAAAGTAGTGATGTCGCGAACATCAAATTTTGGGTTCGCGAACAGCGGAAGCGAACTTCATCAAATGTTCGCGAACGGGCGAACATCGGCGAACCGCCATAGACTTCAATGGGCAGGCGAATGTCAAAACCCACAGGGACTCGTTCTGGCCACAATAGTGATGGGAAAGTTGTTTCAAGTAGACTAACGCCTGGACTGTGGCATGCCGGAGGGGGCAAAACTCCCACGGAAAATTACATAGTTGATGCAGAGTCTGGTTTTAAGCCATAAAGGGCATAAATCACCTAACATTCCTAAATTGTTTGGAATAACATGCTTTAAAACATCAGGTATGATGTTGTATCGATCAGGTAGTGTAAGGGTTACACCCGCTTCACAGTAACAGACCAATCTCCCAGTTTAATGCACCGCAAACAACCGCAAACAGTCCCTTTGCACAACCGCAAACTCCCCATTTGCACAAGGTTGGATACCAAGCTAGCCATGTTCCGTTCCTTGTCCTCACTGATGTCATTGAAGGTCTCTTCCTCCACTCAGCCACCAAGGGTCCCCGAAAGGTGACAACAAGCCCCCTGGGATGCCTGCTGTGTTTGGTCTTCCACCTCCTCAAAGCCACCTTCCTCCTCTGACTCCTCTTCTTCAGACTCCCAGAGTCTGGGGGCTTCCACTGCCCAGCATGGAATATCATACACAGGTCAGAGTCTCGGGGCTTCCACTGCCCAGCATGGAAGATTATACACAGGTCAGAGTCTGGGGGCTTCCACTGCCCAGCATGGAAGATTATACACAGGTCAGAGTCTGGGGGCTTCCACTGCCCAGCATGGAAGATTCTACACAGGTCAGAGTCTGGGGGCTTCCACTGCCCAGCATGGAAGATTATATACAGGTCAGAGTCTGGGGGCTTCCACTGCCCAGCATGGAAGATTATACACAGGTCAGAGTCTGGGGGCTTCCACTGCCTAGCATGGAATATTATACACAGGTCAGAGTCTGGAGGCTTCCACTGCACAGCATGGAAGATTATACGCGTTGCCTCTGTCTGCGTTATTATAAGGTGTGTACTTTTAAGTAGTACTATTCCTATCGGTTTAATCCCTGTTACGTCCACTATCAGGGGACGTGTATATTGCATGGATTTTTGGAAGCGGGAGATGGAAAAAGATGCTTGGTCGGTCCTCCCACTTCAAATTTGGGGCACTGCGCATGCAATCTAAGGTGCCACCAGATATGAGTGTCACTGTGCACTGGCAAAAGTTGGCAGAGTAGATGCAATAGGCTTCACACACACGCCTGTAGGCAGGCAATTGCTATTCAATCTATTACAGTCAAATAAGTGTTGTTTTATGTCACTGTACACTACGGTTGCACTGGATATGACATATCACTGTGCACTGGCAAAAGTTGGCAGAGTAGATGCAATAGGCTTCACACACACGCCTGTAGGCAGGCAATTGCTATTCAATCTATTACAGTCAAATAAGTGTTGTTTTATGTCACTGTACACTACGGTTGCACTGGATATGACATATCACTGTGCACTGGCAAAAGTTGGCAGAGTAGATGCAATAGGCTTCACACACACGCCTGTAGGCAGGCAATTGCTATTCAATCTATTACAGTCAAATAAGTGTTGTTTTATGTCACTGTACACTACGGTTGCACTGGATATGACATATCACTGTGCACTGGCAAAAGTTGGCAGAGTAGATGCAATAGGCTTCACACACACGCCTGTAGGCAGGCAATTGCTATTCAATCTATTACAGTCAAAAAAGTGTTGTTTTATGTCACTGTACACTATGGTTGCACCAGATATGACGTATCACTGTGCACTGGCAAAAGTTGGCAGAGTAGATGCAATAGGTTTCACACACACGCCTGTAGGCAGGCAACTGATATTCAATCTATTACAGTCAAAAAAGTGTTGTTTTATTTCACTGAGCACAATATAAGCTGTTCGGTGTTAGCCTGTCACACACACACGCTGGCAGGCAGGCATATGCAATTAGATTACACAGAAAAAAAAAATTATAAAATAAAATAAATGATGTTCTAGCCCTAAAAAGGGCTTTTTGGGTTGCTGTCCTTCAGATGGAAGGCTCTGGAAGGGTGTGTATGCTGCTGATTGGCTGGAATGTGTCTGCTGACTGTGAGGTGCAGGGTCAAAGTTTCCTCAATGATAAAGAATAGGGGGCAAACCGAAAAGCGCATATGTTCACCGTTCGCTGCAAGCGCGAACATGCCAAAATCGCTGCGAATAGTCCGCGGGCGAACTGTTCGCGACATCACTAATGGAAAGATATCCAAAGCCTTGAAAATGCCTGTCATTACTGTTTAATCACTTATTAAGAAGTGTGAAATCCAGGGAACTCTTGATACCATGCCAAGGTCAGGTAGACCAAGAAAGATTTCAGCCACAACTTCCAGAAGAATTGTTCAGAATACAAAGAAAAACCCACAGGTAACCTCAGGAGAAATACAGGCTGCTCTGGAAAAAGATGGTGCGGTTGTGTCAAGGAGCACGATACAATGATACTTGAACAAACAAGAGCTGCATGGTCGAGATGCCAGAAAGAAGCATTTACTGCGCCAATGCCACAAAAAAGCCTGGTTGCAATATGCCTGGTAACAACTTGACACCCGGCACAGTTTCTGGCACACTGTAATTTGGAGTGACGAGACCAAAATAGAGCTGAATGGTCACAACCATAAGAGCAATGTTTGGAGAGGGGTCAACAAGGTCTATAGTGAAAAGAATACCATCCCCACTGTGAAGCATGGTGGTGGCTCACTAATGTTTTGGGGAGGGGGTGAATTGTAAAAATTGATGGCAAGATGAATGCAGCATGTTATCACAAAATACTGGCAGCCAATTTACATTCTGCTGCACGAAGGCTGTGCATGGGGCGCTCTTGGACTTTCCAGCATGACAATGACCCTAAGCACAAGGCCAAGTTGACTCTCCAGTGGTTACAGCAGAAAAAGGTGAAGGTTGTGGAGTAGCCATCACAGTGTCCTGACCTTAATATCATTGAGCCACTCTGGGGAGATCTCAAACATGCGGTTCATGCAAGGCGACAAAAGACTTTGCATGACCTGGAGGTATTTTGCCAAGACGAATGGGCAGCTATACCACCTGCAAGAATTAGGGGCCTCATAGACAACTATTACAAAAGACTGCACGCTGTTGATGCTAAAGGGGGCAATACACAGTATTAAGAACTAAGGGTATGCAAACTGTTGATCAGGACCATTTGGGTTATTTCTGTTATCATTATGTTTTAAAAAGGAGCCAAACAACTATGTGATAATGCATGGCTTACATAGTAGTTACATAGTAATTAAGGTTGAAAAAAGACTTTCAGTCCATCAAGTTCAACCTGTTAAGATCTCCTCTGATCTGCAATATGCGGATTAGTTATTAATTAAATTATTGATTAAATAATTATTAATAGTATAGTATTGGAGAATGAATAAAGAGTTAGTCCATCAAGTTCAACCTTTTTAGATCTCTATTGATCTTTTTAATTTGGACTATTTATTATTATTGTTAATTGTTAATTATTGTTAATTGATCCAGAGGAAGGCAAACATAAAAAAAAAACCCATCGAAACTTTGCCAATTGTCTCATAAGGGGAAAAAAAAGCAAAATTCCTTCCTGACCCCAGAAACTGGCGATCAAATTTCTCCCTGGATCAATATTCCTTGCTAGTTATCTAGGATAGCCTTGAATGCCCTCTTTATTCAGAAATATATATAACCCCTTTTTGAAGTTGTCTATCGAATTCGCTGTCACCACCTCCTTTGGTAGAGAATTCCACAGTTTAACCACCCTAACTGTGAAGAACCCTTTTCTTTGTTTAAGGTGAAATCTTTTTTCCTCTAACCTCAACGGATGTCCTCTTGTCAGTTGAAAATCTCTTGCTACAAAAAGTTCACTTGACAAAGCCTTATATTGACCCTGGATTGATTTAAATAACGTAATCATATCTCCTCTTAGACGCCTTTTTTCTAGCGAAAATAAGTTTAATTTTGCTAGTCTTTCTTCATAACTTAGCCCCTCCATTCCCCTTATTAGTTTTGTAGCCCTTCTCTGTACTTTTTCCAGCTCTAAAATGTATTTTTTGTGAGGTGGTGCCCAAAATTGTACTCCATATTCCAAATGAGGGCGTACTAGAGATTTGTATAGTGGCAGAATTATATCTTCTTCCCTGGCTTCTATACCCTTCCTAATACATGCTAATATTTTATTTGCCTTTGCAGCCGCTGCTTGGCTTTGAGCACTGTTACCTAGGTGGTTGTCCACTAGTACTCCCAAATCCCTTTCAATATCTGATACCCCTAGATTTGCTCCATTAAGATTATAGATTGCTTGGCTATTGTTCCTTCCCAAATGCATAACCTTACATTTATTTGTATTAAATCTCATCTGCCATTTAGCCGCCCATTTCTCTAATTTATGCAAATCCTTTTGTAGGGAAAGTACATCATTATCTGATTTTATTACCTTGCACAACTTAGTGTCATCAGCAAAAATGGAGACACTACATTCGAGTCCTACTTCAATGTCATTAATAAATATGTTAAAAAGGAGAGGACCCAATACTGAGCCCTGAGGAACCCCACTTATCACATTAGACCAATCGGAGTATGTTCCATTTACAACAACCCTTTGCTTCCTGTCTTTTAGCCAGCTCTCGATCCATGAGCAGATATTTACTGCAATTCCTGTATCCCTTAGTTTGCTCACTAGTCTTCCATGTGGCACTGTATCAAATGCCTTTGAAAAATCTAAAAAGACTACATCCACTGAGTTGCCCTGATCCAAGTTCTTACTAACCTCCTCATAAAAACTAATTAGATTGGTCTGACACGACCTTTCCTTCATAAATCCATGTTGACTGCTACCTATGATCCTGTTCAAATAGACATATTCTTGTATTCTGTCCCTTATTAACCCTTCTAAAAGCTTCCCAACTACAGAAGTGAGGCTCACTGGTCTATAATTCCCCGGATTTGCTCTAGATCCCTTCTTAAATATAGGTATCACCTCTGCTTTTCTCCAGTCATCTGGTAGAGACCCTGTAGTGAGTGAGTCTTTAAAGATTAGATATAATGGTTTGGCTATTACAGAACCCAGCTCCCTCAGTACCCTTGGATGTATTCCATCAGGACCTGGGGCTTTATTAACATTTATTTTCTCCAACCTCTTTTGTATTTCTTCCTGCGTTAACCAATTATTTAGTGAAGGTAGTGTAGCCCCATTATGTTGCAGTGTCCCAACCACTGGTACCTCCCTTGTGTAAACCGACGAAAAGAACCTATTTAGCTCATCTGCCTTTTCCTGGTCACTAATTATCAGATGGCCTGTGTCACATTGTAATGGTCCTATCGATTCCTTCCTGGCCTTCTTCCCATTAATATATTTATAAAATATTTTAGGGTTAGTCTTACTTTCCATTGCAACTGACTTCTCATTTTCTATTTTAGCCAGTCTAATAGCCCTTTTGCAAGCCTTGTTGATTTCCTTATAGTCACATAAAAGGCTTCATATGATCACTATCCTTTATTAAAATAAAAAAATGTGCATGATTAGTCATATTTTCAAAATAAATGCCAAAATTTCACACTTTCTGCAAGGGTAGGAAAACTGTTGAGCACAACTGTATATAGTGTATGAGAAGAGTGTCTAGTGTGTGAGGAGAGTATCTAGTGTTAGATGAATTAATCCATGTATACGAGGAAAGTATTTAGTGGGAGGGAGGTATCCTGTGTGTGAGGAGAGTGTCTAGTGTGTGAGGAGCTACAGCCGGTGCAGGCGATGCAATGCACTGGGGACCTGCTCTGGTGGGAGGGCCTAGTGCTGATCTGAGCCCAACCTACCATGACCCCCCCTCAGCCCTTTGCGGCCCTCTGGCCTGCCATGGTCTCTTTTCACCCACGCATGCAGCACAACATCAGGCAGGTAAGGGAATATTTATATGTATTTGTATATATATATATATATATATATATATAAGGAGAGTACCTAGTGTGTAAGGAGAGTGTCAAGTGTGTGAGGCAAGTGACTAGTAACTAGTTTGTGAGGAAAGTATCTAGTGTGACTCCAGCTTGTGACGAGAGTATCTAATGTGAGGTAGGAATCCTGTTAAGGAGAGTGTCTAGTGTGTGAGCCAAGTGTCTATTGTATGAGGCAAGTATCTAGTGTGTCAGATTGTGTGTGAAGTGAGTTTCTAGCATTTCAAGACTGTGGCATGCATTGTGCGTGAGGTGAGTGTCTTTTGTGTGATGAGAATGTCTAGTGTGTGAGGAGAGTGTCTAGTGTATGAGGATAGTTTAGATATATTAGGAGAGTATCTAGTGTGTGAAGTATGAATCCTGGGTATGGGGAGAGGGTCTAGTGTATGAAGAGAGTATCTAAAGTGTGAGGAGTTTATGTAGCGTGTGTGTAGACTGTCTAGTGTATGAGGAGAGTATCTGGTGTGTGAGGTAAGAATCCAGTGTGTGAAGACAGTGTCTAGTGTGTGAGGAGAGTATCTAGTGTATGAGGGTAGTGTCTATTGTATTAGGGGTATATAGTGTATGAGGAGTGTGTCCTAGTGTATGAGGATAGTGTCTATTGTATTAGGGGGTATATAGTGTATGAGGCGTGTGTCCTAGTGTATGAGTTAACAACAATGTGTGTCATGAAATAGGACTATTTATGATGAAACTAAATGTTTGTTAGCACATAAGCCAGTGTATAAAGGAGGTAAAAAGGTGGAAAATGAAAATCCTATGTGAAAGGTAATAGGACAGGTATATGTGTATGAACTGTGTGTAATTATAGTGTGAGCTAAAAACAAAGTATAGGAAATAAAAAGAGTATGAGAAATAGGAATCATTTGTAAGTGATAAGGTTTGAGATAAAAAGATGGTATGTAAAATGTATGTGCCAACAGAGCGCTTGTGGAGTAGTACTCAGCTGACTGATGAGGGATTGAAATTAGAGAGAGTATCTAGTGTGTGGGGATAATATCTAGTGTGTGGTACTCAGCTGACGAGGGATTACATTTACTTGTTGTGAATAACAAAAAATAGAAATTTGAGATAATAGCAAACTATGTAGAGTCAGAAGCTGGTGTGTGAATTAGCAAAAGGGGGTCAGACAGGGTTGGATGATGTCAGTGTGGGGTAGGGATTTGGAGTTGTTCGTTGCTGTAAGTGGTAATTCCTCCACTTTCTTTGTAGACACTGAAAAGTCTGATCGATGAGCTGGAGAAGAAGAAGTTGGACAGGGAGGAGCTGATGTTAGAACTAAATACGGTGAGTGCGGAGCTCTCTGCAGGGGCAGGACATTGGTCTGTATTCTGCTTGTACATTGAAATCCTGTGGGCAAATGAGTGTGTGCACATGGCAATACTAGTTAGGAACATGAAGTGTGCAGAGCATGATGGATGTTAGGACAGGAGAGAGGTGAAGGGAGGAGAGAGACGAGGGTAGGAGAAAGGTGAGGACATGGTGGAGGTGAGGGGAAAAAATGAGGGCAGAGAGCCGAGGCCTGTATAGAAAAGATAGGACAGAGATGAGGGCAGGGTAGAATTGAGGACAGGGAAGAGGCGAGGACAGGGTAGTGGGAGGGCAGGAGAGAGATGAGTCCAGGAAAAAGGTGAGGTCATGGGGAAAGGTGAGGGAAGAGAGAGAGATGGGACCAGGAAAAAGGTGAGGTCATGGGGAAAGGTGAGGGAAGAGAGAGAGATAAGACCAGGAAAAAGGTTAGGTCATGGGGAAAGGTGAGGGAAGAGAGAGAGATGGGACCAGGAAAAAGGTGAGGTCATGGGGAAAGGTGAGGGAAGAGAGAGAGATGAGACCAGGAAAAAGGTGAGGTCATGGGGAAAGGTGAGGGAAGAGAGAGAGATGGGACCAGGAAAAAGGTGAGGTCATGGGGAAAGGTGAGGGAAGAGAGAGAGATGGGACCAGGAAAAAGGTGAGGTCATGGGGAAAGGTGAGGGAAGAGAGAGAGATGGGACCAGGAAAGAGATGAGGTCAGGAAAGAGATGAGGGCAGGGGAGAGATAAGCACAGAAGAGAGATAAGGGTAGGGGAGTGATAATGGCAGGAAAGAGATGAGGACAGGATACAGGTGATGACAGGGGAGAGAGGCGAGGGCAGGAGAGAGATGAGGGCAGGATAGAGGTGATGACAGGGGAGAGAGGCAAGGGCATGAGAGAGATGAGGACAAAGGAGAGGCGAGGGCAGGAAAAAGGTGAGGGAAGAGAGAGAGATGAGGACAGAAGAAAGATGAGGGCAGAAGATAGATGAGGGCAGCAGGGGAGAAACGAAAGCAGGAGATAATGAAGGCAGGAGAGAGACAAGGTTTGGGGAGAGATAATGGCAGGATAGAGATGAGGGCAGGAGAGAGGTGAGGACAAGAGAATGGCGAGGGTATTAGAGAGTGGACACCAAGATACAGCAGGTAGATGAGAGAGGTGAGTTGAGGAGCTGGATGAGGACAGAGTGGGCAAGGAACATTACTGCTGGAGTGAAATGAGCTCCTTTGTGCTCGTCTCACCAACAGAAGGCTGATAAGCGGGCGTTGGACACTAAAGTTGGCCATGCACAGCTGGAGGCTGCAGTGAGTGAACTTAATGCCGTGCTGGATGATCTGATCAGGAAGCTGGCCCTGCAAGAGAATGAGTGGCAGAGCATGCTGGGAAAACTGCTGGCAGGACTAGAAGCCAAGGTAACTCAGCAACACATGTACACAAACAGTGAGTGGCACAACTATATAACAATATAAATAATAACAACACAATTACACAGTCACAAACTACATATACACAATTGCTTAAAGGGAAATGGAATACATTTCTTCAAGCATTTTAAAGAGCATGTTTGCAGTAGCAAGTCCGCCTAAGGGTATTTAAATATTAGAGTCTGTATATAGTGCTCTGAGACCTTAAACAGAAAAAATAAACAGTGAGACATTAGAAAATCACTCTTCGTCCATGTACAGAGCTCCATTCCACACCAGAGCATGGAAGTCTAAATATCCAGCAAAATAACATAGTCCTACCTCCTATGTCTTAGGCAGAAGCTCTCTTTGTTGAACAGGGTATACCAAATTTATAGTAAAAATACAATGGTAGCTAAACACATTAACAAAAACTAATTAAACAGTAGTGCCATTAAACAATATTACCTGGTAACATAAGTTAGATCAGAAGGTCATTACCCTAATGTGATTAGTATCTGTTGTTGGCATATCTCACAGGAAGCCTTCAACGATAAATTATCCCATTGTAAAACAAAGTAGTTGAGGCATTGTGTCAGCTCTTATTTCTGACTTTGCAAACAATAATTTGATGACACTTCCATAGATCAGGTCACAGAGTAAAGCTTAAATGACCACAAAACTACTTATAAAACAATACATACAAATATCAGGCATGTTTAACATGAACAAAACTATAGCAAGCTGTTATTCCAAAATACAATGCACCCAGTATTACAGTATTGTTAAACAACTACCTCTATAGTACACCCATATATACCCAGAGCTAAACATGGTATCGCCAGTGCAGTGCAGAGTATGTTGTGAGGCCCAGTGAGAAGAGAGTACTTGGCACAACTCTGACTGGCACATGGTGATTTGTGACACGCTTCTTTCAGTAAACACTACTTACCATGATGGTTTAATATAAACTAGACTGCAAAACCACAGAAGTACGCATAATAGGAAAGCCACAGAATTACACAAAACAACTACACAATGAAAATATTACATATATTTACTACACAGCAGATAAATCTTTATTGACAGTGGCAGCGCTTCAGCTGGTGCAGCAGGTGTAAAGCACTATTGCTCTTTGTATAGAGGAATAGGGGGTTCCTTGGTGGTCCAGTGGTTAGGATTTGTTTATTTCACCACTGCAACCTGGGTTCGATTCCAGTCAGGCAACCAAGAGGTCACACCAACCTGAGACCATGCAGGGTTTTGCCTGGTCAGTACTTGGATTGGAGACCACCTAGGAATACCAGAAGCTGTATGCTATGACCCACTGGAAAAGGAACTTGCAACCCACTCCAGTATCTCTGCCATGAACTCCAATGGATCAGCACTGTGTCTTGAGGTTTATGAGGTCACAGAGTGTTAGACACAACTGAATGAAGCAAACAAACAAAAAAATACACAGAGAACAATGTTGTGATGGGGGGTCCCAATTCACTAGCTTTGACACTGCTTATTAAACAGTATAAATACACTTTCAGATCAGAACTGAACTGAGCAAAACTATTGTTTACCATTTTTAGTTTACAAGCCGTTTTTATCTTGTCATAAAGAAATAATCTTTGGCTGGGAGTTGTCGTTCTAACTCTTCAACTTTAGACAGTCAGGATATGTCTCCCTCCTCTCCTGCACATTTATGGTGGGCCCTGACACTGCACTTTCCTTCTTGTGCTGCTCTCCATACTCTGCACCCTCTATCTATCTATCTTTCTCTATATTTTCCAGGTTGACCCCCTTTCGACACCCCTAATCTGTTTGTGTTTTAAAGAGAAACTGTTCAGAGTCTCTGTATGTTTCATTATTTGCCCTCCTATTGTGCAATAATCACATGATATAAAGTTGTGCCATAGAAGTGCTGACACTGCAGTTCTCTAATAATGTTATGTATCTCTGTGAAAGAATACAAGAAACATAAAGGACCGGTTGCACCCATTAAATATATTTTAATTTCTATAAGGTAACCAGTTACATTGTAACTAAATCAATTTGATTCATCTTTAATTTTACCAATTTAATGAAAGATTACTCCTCTGTTACAAAATTTGGTTTCTATTTTAATTTGTTAAATTATCACTGAAGTGCCCTTTAACTCTATACTAGTGTATTTAGTTTTGCTTTAATGGCAGCAGACATTTTGGGCCTCATTCTATTATCGGCCGAAAAATGGCGCAAAGCTCTGATTCCTTGGGGCGTCTTACGACCCCCTTGTAGAGCTACTTCTACCTTGCTATTCGAATGGACGGCGCCGCAAGGATATACCCCTTACGGCCGGCCGCATATCATGCAAACGGCCGCAAAGTCAGAAAACTGTAAATGCAAATATAAGTTCAAGATGGCACTGTAAAGCTCTGTAAATGCTAGGCATCATAATGGGGGACATGAGGATTAATAGCAACACCCTCTCAAGCTTGCACATCGCCCAAATCTGATATTTCATTAATGGTTTATTTTCGTCCCGCAGCCTTGGCGGGTCTGAGGTGCTCCAAGCCCTCGGGACTTTGTCCACGGATATTTGACATGAATTAAAATAAAAATTATTTTGAGATTCGAGTGTAGGGGAATGTTGTGCTATGAATGCTAACACCTCCAATCACTTTATCGTCTCATCAGAGTGCACGATGGCTTTATTATGTGCTTAATTGTGTGCTGGCGGGACCTTTTTGGTGCAAGTAAGCTGCGGCTCGGTTTTAGCCTTGCCGAGAGGTTTCCCGGAGCAATAGAATAGCAACCGGGGCTTTCTTGCGGCCGAAACTCTTGCGGCCGTGTAAGATCAAAGGCTTTCCTGCTGCGTGTGCGGCCGCAAGGGATAACAGGGCGCCGGCCGCAAGCCTGCCGGAGCCCTCGGCCGGAAGGGAATAGAATAGGCAAATAGCCTGCGGCCGGTCCTTGCGGCCCTGCATCTCCTACGGCCATTAATAGAATGAGGCCCTTTGTCTTTTGTTCCAAACAGGATCAGAACCCTTAGAGGAATGGGAGGAACCTTGGAATCAGATAAGATCTTTTTTTAAAAGACTGCCACTTTACATTGACAATAGAACTAAATAGAAGAGTAAGTGCCAGTAGGATGACCCTGTCCCTCAAGCTACAAATAAGCTAGCAGTCCAATAGGGAAGTGCCCATGCCACAAGCAGTTAGCTAAACAAAACAGTGTCTCTAAAAATGATTTTATGCTCCTGGCTTGCATAGCTGATAATGTTGTTTGTTTGTTACATACTCACAAACATATAAAGTTTTTTCTTAAACTAAATTTAAACTGAAGGCCACCTATAGCCATGGTAGAGGCAATGAGTACTATTGGGTTTTAGGTGGTTACTGTAATCTTAGTCATTTGTCACACCCACACACTGGTACGACCATCTACATTTCCTATACAACTGTCTTGCTTTTCTCTTCTGCTTCTTCAAGTTGGGGCGCTCAGATCTAGACTCTGTACACCGAGATCTGGAGGAGCTTTGGCGGATCCTGAAGAAGCACCTGAGTGCTGGACACCCCTTTGATCCTGATGGTGCAGCTGGCTCAAGAAAGTGAGTGTACCTTCAGCAGACATTAGAGAGAGAAAAGAGATGTTGCCTTCGTGTTATCAAAAAACAAAACACACTGGTGGCAACAAAGCTCACGGGCACAGCTCAATATAGAAGATAGCTGGGAACTAATGGCAGTCTCTACTAGTATCAGAGTGTACTAATGGCAGTAACATGCTTATGGAGTTCGTCTCTTTCTCTTCTAGGATTAGAGTGTACTAATGGCAATTATATATTTATGAGATCAGTCTCTCCTAGGACCAGATGTACTAATGACAGTGACATTGCTATGGGGTCAGTCTATTCTAGGACCAGATGTACTAATAACAGTGACATGGCTATGGGGTCAGTCTATTCTAGGACCAGATGTACTAGTGACATGGCTATGGGGTCAGTCTATTCTAGGACCAGATGTACTAGTGACATGGCTATGGGGTCAGTCTATTCTAGGACCAGATGTACTAATAATAGTGACATGGCTATGGGGTCAGTCTATTCTAGGACCAGATGTACTAATGACATGGCTATGGGGTCAGTCTATATTAGGACCAGATGTACTAGTGACAGTGACATGGCTATGGGGTCAGTCTGTTCTAGGACCAGATGTACTAATAACAGTGACATGGCTATGGGTCAGTCTATTCTAGGACCAGATGTACTAGTGACATGGCTATGGGGTCAGTCTATTCTAGGACCAGATGTACTAGTGACATGGCTATGGGGTCAGTCTATTCTAGGACCAGATAAATTAATAATAATAGTGACATTGCTATAGGGTCAGTCTATTCTAGGACCAGATGTACTAATAACAGTGACATGGCTATGGGGTCAGTCTATTCTAGGACCAGATGTACTAGTGACATGGCTATGGGGTCAGTCTATTCTAGGACCAGATGTACTAGTGACATGGCTATGGGGTCAGTCTATTCTAGGACCAGATATAATAATAATAATAGTGACATTGCTATGGGGTCAGTCTATTCTAGGACCAGATGTACTAGTGACATGGCTATGGGGTCAGTCTATTCTAGGACCAGATGTACTAATAACATGGCTATGGGGTCAGTCTATTCTAGGACCAGATGTACTAGTGACATGGCTATGGGGTCAGGCTATTCTAGGACCAGATGTACTAGTGACATGGCTACGTGGTCAGTCTATTGTAGGACCAGATGTACTAGTGACAGTGACATGGCTATGGGGTCAGTCTGTTCTAGGACCAGATGTACTAATAACAGTGACATGGCTATGGGTCAGTCTATTCTAGGACCAGATGTACTAGTGACATGGCTATGGGGTCAGTCTATTCTAGGACCAGATGTACTAGTGACATGGCTATGGGGTCAGTCTATTCTAGGACCAGATAAATTAATAATAATAGTGACATTGCTATAGGGTCAGTCTATTCTAGGACCAGATGTACTAATAACAGTGACATGGCTATGGGGTCAGTCTATTCTAGGACCAGATGTACTAGTGACATGGCTATGGGGTCAGTCTATTCTAGGACCAGATGTACTAGTGACATGGCTATGGGGTCAGTCTATTCTAGGACCAGATATAATAATAATAATAGTGACATTGCTATGGGGTCAGTCTATTCTAGGACCAGATGTACTAGTGACATGGCTACGTGGTCAGTCTATTGTAGGACCAGATGTACTATTGACAGTGACATGGCTATGGGGTCAGTCTGTTCTAGGACCAGATGTACTAATAACAGTGACATGGCTATGGGTCAGTCTATTCTAGGACCAGATGTACTAGTGACATGGCTATGGGGTCAGTCTATTCTAGGACCAGATGTACTAGTGACATGGCTATGGGGTCAGTCTATTCTAGGACCAGATAAATTAATAATAATAGTGACATTGCTATAGGGTCAGTCTATTCTAGGACCAGATGTACTAATAACAGTGACATGGCTATGGGGTCAGTCTATTCTAGGACCAGATGTACTAGTGACATGGCTATGGGGTCAGTCTATTCTAGGACCAGATGTACTAGTGACATGGCTATGGGGTCAGTCTATTCTAGGACCAGATATAATAATAATAATAGTGACATTGCTATGGGGTCAGTCTATTCTAGGACCAGATGTACTAGTGACATGGCTATGGGGTCAGTCTATTCTAGGACCAGATGTACTAATAACATGGCTATGGGGTCAGTCTATTCTAGGACCAGATGTACGAGTGACATGGCTATGGGGTCAGGCTATTCTAGGACCAGATGTACTAGTGACATGGCTACGTGGTCAGTCTATTGTAGGACCAGATGTACTAGTGACAGTGACATGGCTATGGGGTCAGTCTATTGTAGGACCAGATGTACTAGTGACATGGCTATGGGGTCAGTCTATTGTAGGACCAGATGTACTAGTGACATGGCTATGGGGTCAGTCTATTCTAGGACCAGATTTACTAGTGACATGGCTATGGGGTCAGTCTATTCTAGGACCAGATGTACTAATGACAGTGACATTGCTATGGGGTCAGGCTATTCTAGGACCAGATGTACTAGTGACATGGCTATGGGGTCAGTCTATTCTAGGACCAGATGTACTAATGACAGTGACATTGCTATTGGGTCAATGTGAATGACATGTTTATGAGGTCAAATATCTTCGAGGACCAAAGTGTACTAAATGCAGTGATATGGAGGCAGCATATAATGTAAAGGCCATATATACAATATTCATTGTATAGCGGGTGAGTGATATTTATCATATTATGTCCCCTCCATAGGAAGCTGTTTGAGAAAGTTAGTTGCATCTCTTGTGACCGTCCTGTAACCATGGCAACTGGACCGTGAGTACCAGTCAGGGGTTTCCTGTTTTATTGTTTTTCTGTTTCTTCCATCTTTTTTAGTGTCTGTGTCTTTCTGAACTGTCCAGTCTCCATGTTGTATGTTCATCTTGCTCTCTCACCGCTTCATTAACCCTCTCATCTTCTTTCAGGCACCTTGTTACAGTCCGATCAGCAACTCTGGTACCCAGGAATTGCATAAACAGTGGAGAAGTGGATAAGATCACAGGGTGAGAGAAGAACATGGCCCTCCCCATGCAAACAGCACATAGGGGGCCTCTCACTATATAAACTGCATACACATGGCTCCTCGCCATATACACAGGACACATATCACCTTTTAATATAAGCACAAAACTGACTTGGCATCTCAGATGAAGCAATTACAGGTTCTACAGCCTTTTGAATACTAATAGTTTCATGGACTGTCTAGAGGTCCTCGAGTAGAGTGTTGGGAATCACTAATTTAGACTTTCTAATTGTCCATCTAATTAATACCAATTTATCTACAAAAGATGCTCACACACATTTTATCACAAGCAGGGTTACCTCTACTTTAATAATGTATTAATACAATAAAAAAAAATTAACCTATTTTTTAAGTGGTCCTTTAAGTGCTATGAGCACTTTTTATGCCATCTCCAGTTCTTCAGGACTGCTATCAAGTTGGATTTTCAGGATATCTTGTTTAAATACATACTCTGGCCCTCCAGAACTGGAATATGATATATTTGCTGTAGATCGTTAATGGACCACTGCCAAGATTTGATTTTTTTTTTAAAGCATACTGCCTGTGTAGGCAGTGTGACAAGCAATGTAACTGTTACCTTACTTGTAAATATATATATATATATATATATATACAGTTGTGCTCAAAAGTTTGCATTCCCTGGCAGAAATTGTGTAATTTTGGCATTTATTTTGAAAATATAACTGATCATGCAAAACAAATGTCTTTTATTGAAGGATAGTGATCATATGAGGCTATTTATTATCACACAGTTGTTTGGCTCCTTTTTAAATCATAATGATAACAGAAATCACCCAAATGACCCTGATCAAAAGTTTTGAATGTGTGGCCTTGTTACAGACACACAAGGTGACACAAACAGGTAAAAATGGCAATTAAAAGGTTAATTTCCCACACCTGTGGCTTTTTAAATTGCAATTAGTGTTTGTGTATAAATAGTCAATGAGTTTGTTAGCTCTCACATGGATGCACTGAGCAGGCTAGATAATGAGCCATGGGGAGCAGAATAGAATTGTCAAAATACCCGCATAAAAAGTTAATGGAACTTCATAAAGCCTTGAAAATGCCAGTCAGTACTGTTCAATCACTTATTAAGAAGTGGAAAATCCTAGCCAAGGTCAGGGAGACCAAGAAAGATTTAAGCCACAACGCAAGAAGAATTGTTTGGAAAACAAAGAAAAACCCACAGGCAACCTCAGGAGAAATACAGGCTGCGCTGGAAAAAGATGGTGTGGTTGTTTTAAGGAGCACAATACAATGATACTTGAACAAAAATGAGCTGCATGGCTGAGATGCCGGAAATAAGCTTTTTACTGCGGCAATGCCACAAAAAAGCCCGGTTACAATATGCCCAACAACACCTTGACACGCCGCACAGCTTCTGGACCACTGTAATTTGGAGTGACAAGACCAAAATAGAGCTGTATGGTCACAACCATAAGGGCTATGTTTGGAGAGGGGTCAACAAGGCCTATAGTGAAAAGAATACCATCCCCACTGTGAAGCAGTTTTTTTTGGGAGGGGGGGGGCAGGGTGTGAGCTCTAAAGGCACGGGGAATCTTGTGAAAATTGATGGCAAGATGAATGCAGCATGTTATTAGAAAATACTGGCAGACAATTTGCATTCTTCTGCATGAAGGCTGCGCATGGGACGCTCTTGGACCTTCCAGCATGACAATGACAATAAGCCACTTGACCCTCCAGTGGTTACAGAAGAAAAAGGTGAAGGTTGTGGAGTGGCCATCACAGTTTTGTGACCTTAATATCATCGAGCCACTCTGGGGAGATCTCAAACGTGCGGTTCATGCAAGACGACCAAAGACTTTGCATGACCTGGAGGCATTTTGCCAAGATGTATGCGCAGCTATACCACCTGCAAGAATTATGGGCCTCATAGACAACTATTACAAAAGACTGCACGCTGTCATTGATGTTAAAGGGGGCAATACACAGTATTAAAAACTAAGGGTATGCAAACTTTTGAACAGGGTCATTTCATTGTTTTCTTTGTTGCCATGATTGTGCCATTCTGTTATAGCCTACAGTTGAATATGAAATAGAAAAAAAAATGTGTTTTGTCTGCTCACTCATATTTTCTTTAAAAATGGTACATATATTACAAATTCTCCAAGGGTATGCAAACTTTTGAGCACAACTGTATATACAGTGGATATAAAAAGTCTACACACCCCTGTTAAAATGTCAGGTTTCTGTGCTGTAAAAAAATGAGACAAAGATAAATCATTTCAGAACTTTTTCCACCTTTAATGTGATCACCCAACAGATTTTCAATCGGATACAGGTCTGGGCCATTCCAAAACTTTAATCTTCTTCTGGTGAAGCCATTCCTTTGTTGATTTGGATGTATGCTTTGGGTCGTTGTCATGCTGAAAGATGAAGTTCCTCTTCATGTTCAGCTTTCTAGCAGAAGCCTGAAGGTTTAGTGCCAATATTGACTGGTATTTGGAACTGTTCATAATTCCCTCTATCTTAACTGAGGCCCAAGTTCCAGCTGAAGAAAAACAGCCCCAAAGCATGATGCTGCCACCACCATGCTTCACTGTGGGTATTGTGTTCTTTTGGTGATGTGCAGTGTTGTTTTTGCGCCAAACATATCTTTTGGAATTACGGCCAAAAAGTTCAACCTTGGTTTCATCAGACCATAACACCTTTTCCCACATGCTTTTGGGAGACTTCAGATGTGTTTTTGCAAAATGTAGCCTGGCTTGGATGCTTTTCTTTGTAAGAAAAGGCTTTCGTCTTGCCACTCTACCCCATAGCCCAGACATATGAAGAATACAGGAGATTGTTGTCACATGTACCACACAGCCAGTACTTGCCAGATATTCCTGCAGCTCCTTTAATGTTGCTGTAGGCCTCTTTGTAGCCTCCCAGACCAGTTTTCTTCTCGTCTTTTCATCAATTTTGGAGGGAGCTCCAGTTCTTGGTAATGTCACTGTTGTGTCATATTTTCTCCACTTGATGATGACTGTATTCACTGTGTTCCATGGTATATCTAATGCCTTGGAAATTCTTTTGAACCCTTCTCCTGACTGATACATTTTAACAATGAGATCCCTCTGATGCTTTGGAAGCTCTCTGTGGACCATGGCTTTTGCTGTGGGATGCGACTAAGAACATTTCAGGAAAGACCAACTAGAGCAGCTGAACTTTATTTGGGGTTAATCAGAGGCACTTTAAATGATGGCAGGTGTATGCTGACTCCTATTTAACACAATTTGGAATGTGATTGCTTAATTCTGAACACAGCTACATCCCCAGTTATAAGAGGGTGTGCAGACTTATGCAACCACATTTTTTTTTTCTTCCCTCCACCTAAAAGATTTCAGTTTGTTTTTCAATTGAGTTGTACAGTTTATAGGTCACATTAAAGGTGGAAAAAGTTCTGAAATTATTTATCTTTGTCTAATTTTTTTACAGCACAGAAACCTGACATTTTAACAGGGGTGTGTAGACTTTTTATATCCACTATATATATATATATATATATATATATATATATATATATATATTACATGAAAAGTTACAATGCCACTACAGTGGTCCTTTAAAGGGTCATTGTACTCAAATATTTTCTATGTGGTTCTTTGAACAGCTAAAAGACAAAATGTTTTAGGAAAAAAACACAAACTTACTATTTTTTTCATTCGTTTTCATTATTTAGTATGTTGCTCCATTTTCTTTTCTCGCCTGTTTCTGTCTATTGTTTTGGATAATGTGTCCTTGTAGACTAATGAGTTATCTATTATCTTTAACCGTATCTTCTAAAGGACAACAACAAAGTATAAACAATTTAAAGAAGGTCAATTAAAATGGTGCTGGGTCGAAAAGACAAAACTTCAGTTCACAAATATGTACAACTTAGAAGGGAGTGGGAGATCTGATAGAAACCTCAAAGATATCAAAGGATTTAATAAAGTTCAGGAGGGGAGGGTCATGAATGATTGCAAGAACAAGACGTCATGTTTTGAAGGTGGAAGATTTAGGTGTAATGCAGGAAAGTTCTACTATACAGAAAGGCTAATAGATAAGTGGAAGAGCCTTCCAGTGGAAGTGGTAGGGTCAAATACAGTTAAGGAATTTAAGCATGCCTGGGATAAGCATAAGACTAGCCTGAGGCTTCATAAACTAAATTTTTGGATAGACAGAATGGGCTGACCAGATGTGCCTTTTTAATTCTTATCTGCTGTCAGACCTATATTTCAATTGAAAACACTGACAGTTTTCACTGACACTGTACAGATAGAAGCTACCTGTGTATAGATTCTCTTCCCACTTTAGGAAGTTGATCAGCAGAAAACAAAATGATAGATTCTACTGTAGCATAATTGCATTAAAAAGGATATAAATTAGAGGATGTATTTTTTTTACATTCTGAAAACATTTTGCCTATTTTTAGGTGTAGTTCTTCAAAGAAGTATATCATAATTGTAGGGCCTCAGTGTCCTTGATATAAATATATATATATGTATATACTCGAGTATAAGCCGGCCCGAGCATAAGCCGAGGCACCTAATTTTACCACAAAAAACTGTGAAAACGTATTGACTCGAGTATAAGCCGAGGGTGCAAAAGAGGGTCCTTCCCCCGATCATCCTCATCCTTCTGCCCCATATCATCCTCATCCTTCCGCCCCTTATCATCCTCCTCCTCCCCCCATTATTATCCTCCTCCTTCCCCCATCCTTATCATCATCCTCCTCCCCCCCCCCCTTATCATCTTCTTTCCCCCATAACCTCCTCCTTACCGCACCCTCTCCAATCCCTATGACCCCCTCTCCTTACTTGCACATCTTACGTACTGGCATATGCTAATGACGTGAAGCGCATGTGACGTCACGTCATTAGCATATGCCGGTACAGAAGACGTGCTGTAGCGTCAGGATCAACATCAGCTCATCGGAGCATAGTAGCAAGTAAGAAGAGAGGGGGATAGGGATTGGAGAGGGTGCACTAAGGAGGAAGTTATGGGGGAAAGAAGACGATGATAAGGATGGGGGGAAGGAGGAGAAGTTGGAGGATGATGATAAGGAGGGGGGAGGAGAATTATTTTTTTCACCCGAGTATAAGCCGAGTGGGGCTTTTTCATCGTAAAAAAATGTGCTGAAAAAATCAGCTCATACTCGAGTATATACGGTATATATATAGATAGATAGTGTGTGTGTGATATGGCTTTTCAACCCATAAACAGATCACATACTCCCTTCCCACATACACATACTCTTCCTTTTCACAATGGACGCCTCTCATTGTCTTTGACACCCCCTCAATCACTGACAGACTCTCTTTCACTCACAGGGAGACCATGGACAGCATAGATCCTGAATTCCACTACTCGGAGATCCCTCGGCCAAACACATCCTGCTCCAACCCCAAGAAATCATCACGTACAAAAAACCTCACCACAGTGTACCCCTACGGAGACCCCACCCAGATGCAGTATAAGAATGTGAGTGCACCTCTAGGATTGGGGCCGAGATCTGAAAAACTGATTGTGTGCTTATTTGTATGCCAGACTGAGGCTGACATTGTGGGAAGTGTATATTGTGCGTGAAAATGTATATCGGTGTCAGATGCAATGTAGATCTATGTGCAGTTTGTGTGTGTACATGTATGTGACACTATCCTCTTCCTCTCAGAGTGAGGTGGATCTGATGGGTATTGATGGCGTCATGTACAAGGGACGCCTGGACAAGAACTCGCACCTTACAGACAGGGATTCCTCAGGTAAGTGTCAGATCTGTGTCAAGGGTGTATTAGCATGAATATATATATATATATATAAATCATGTTACTGTACTGTTATGTGCCACATGCTCACTGAATTCCATGTATTTAGACTTGTATACAAAAATATATAAAATTTTGGGGCTTATTAAATACAGGTGAATAATAACCCCCCGTGCTCCCAATTCTCTGTAATGTCTTCTCTCTTTACTAGTGATGGTTCCCCAGCCTCCCAATAGGATTGTGATAGAGAGAGCACGCTCCGCAACTCCTTATAGAGTCCCCAGCTCCTCCATTGCACGTAAGTCTCCTTCATGGTGTGTGTGGGCAAGATATCAGGCTAGAGGTGCTCTGTGGGACTGTAGAGGGTACTTTATGGTCTATTGCAGAGAAGCTGTAATCAGTACATGTGCAGGAGGAAGTTAATAGAGCAGAGATATAATCTGCCTCTGTCTTTCTCTCTCTCTCTCTCTACAGGGCCTCCCTCTGCCAGGAATTCCCTCACTCACCTACATGTACCGTCTGCCACAGAGATACCCAGCCAGCAACAGCCATCAGACAGTGGAGACCAGGCATCTGCACCTTGAGAGGACGAGCTTGTGTACACAAACCATATAGTGCCCCTCCATAAGTAAACACATACACAGCGCAAACTCATTCAACCACATCTAGTAACATACATAATCATCATCATAAACCCACAACTATAACCTACATGAGCACATATACCATAACTACATCTGCCTAAACATAACACACATATACAACCCCATCTACCTACGTCATCTCATACAGCACCTCCACAGCTCTCATCTGCCAAAACACAGCACTATTGGACAAAGCACCTTCACAAGCATAAACACATACCCAACCCTGTCTACTTATATATAGCATCATCATTATCACACACAGCACAAGCCACATCATTATCCCACACAAAACCACATACAACCATGTCTAGCTACACACAGCACAATCACCCACCCTATAACACAATCATATTCAAAACACACTAAATGTATTGACACGTACCCATATGTATAGCTACATAAAACTACACACACATCAATAACACGATTCCTGTCCCCCCCCCCCTCCCGCACACATTATTGTATCTTCCAGTACATAGACCAAACACAAAAGTACATCTAGCAGCATTAAAATAAATCACAGCCACGCAGATCTATCTACATGCCTTTACACACATAACCATATACTGTCACACATACTAACACATCTATTTACTTACATACATGCAAAGACATCACATCTCAACACAGCACCACACCAATCACAACATTTACATACAAGCACACACACAACTCCACAACCATACCTGAAACATCTGGTCCACAACCATACCTGAAACATCTGGTCCACAACTGTCTCATACCCATACTCCACCACGTCCATTTTCACACAATCAATCACACCCACACCAAAGCATAACCAAATACTGCAATGACATGCACCCACATCACAGATCTACCTCCACACAATCACATGTACCACAACCATTGTATAAATCCCACCATAGCCCCTTTATGTTATTATTTACTATGCAGCCAATCATAAGCTAGTAAGCTCCCTCTCACCACCGTACCCAAAATGCCTTGGCTTCCTCCTCTTGTAATTAGCGTTTTTATTTGATTCTCTCATGTACAGTAGATCAATAAATCTGGAGCCCTCATTAACCCTGGCAGTTACACTAAAAAGGACAAGATGTTTAAAAAAACAAACAAACATTTTTAACATGTTTTGTCTGGCCTTTCAAGACATTTTTAACCCGTTCTCTCAAATGTTTCCATGTTGCCGCAGCAACTCCTTCCACACAAAATACACAGTCATTGCTCTCAAAACAGAACACAGGCAGCCATTTTGTATTTAAAAAACCCTCCTTAATAAAAAGTATCCCAAAATTGAAGGAAACATCAAGGAAAAAATCTTAAAAGGGTCAACTGGAAAAAAAAAGGGGGTATACTCTCCTTCCGTGCTACAGTATAAAGCTGTGCTGTGTATCACTCCAGTCTACAACATGTATTTGTGTTGACCATTGGATTGTTGTGGATAAAAGGGTATCCTCCATCAGACCGACAGACTCAGCAGAGGTGTTTTGAGTCCAGTATACAGTGTAGAGTGAGGTACTGCTGAAGGATGCAATACTCTGCATGGCTTGGTAATGGAGGGTTGACGCTTAGCAAGAGACTGCGATACAGAGTTGGTACAATGGTCTGCAGATGTGTGAGGTAATCAAGAGAGAATCTGCATAAAGATCTCTGCCACTGTAGTATTGCTATGTATGAGATAATCTGCAGCTTGTGTGGAGCAATACTCTGCAGATCTTTGGCAGATTAGCCCTCTAAATAAAGTCTATGTGCCACCTTATTTCCCCCCACCGGTAGATTTCTCTCTTTCCTTTCAGGTTTCATCTTTCTGCTTCTGCGGTGGGGTTAGGGTCTGTGCCTCTGGCTTCATGTGAGCGCTGTGTCACTCCAGGAGTGGGCATCCCCATGCCCATCTGCTGCATCCGAGGATCCTGGGAATAATGCCCACTGGCTCCACCATGCTGCATTGGGGGAGAGGTGGCCAGTGAGGAGAGGTAGCCACTCTCGGAGGCCTTCAATCTAGAGAACATGGCAAGGGCATCCGGAAAGTTTGGTGGAGTGGCAGGAGTGTTGGCAGGCGTGCCCATCTGAGGGGAGAGGACAGAGTTACTTCACACTGTAGTTACACCCTCTACATTTGATCATCAACACCCCTTCATATCTTCTTCATGCCCCTATTATGTCTTGCCCCACCTAAAAAACTTAAACCTTGCACTATTTTTTTTATTTTAAAAAGGTACACAGAATCTATAAATACTACTCTGCATAATCATACCTAGCACTGGATATCCTAGGCTTGGCAGAAAATCACTGGCAATACATTGTTTGATGCAACTAAAAAATGTCAGCTTTTATATTGGGGTTCATTTCACATTTATTGTCTAACGTGTTACTGCAGTGAATAAAATATATAAGCATATAGGGGGAGCTTGTAATTTATGGTCCTTTCAAGACGTGAGATATTGTTTACATAAGCACAATATATATTGTGTACTGTGCAGCTGGAATACTGTTGAGACTCGGGGTAAAAAATAAGTGCTTTGAAAGCTAAGACATCAGCGCATAAAACAATTATAATTTTAGGGAAAAGAGTTTCAAATGCCTTTCCGCTTGGTTGGGTTGCTTTAAATTTTACAGAATCCTAGCCCCAAACCTCCAAATATTGTATATGGCGACTCACACAGGCTCATACATGACTAGCCTGGTGGTAGATAAAAGGTACACTGTAGATTAGGAAACCATTCACATTTATGAAGTATACAACAAACACAATTAGTAGCGGTGTAAGCCATTCTCAGGGAAAATCTTAATTTTAGCATACATCTTATGCATGAAAGCTGCCATTACAGTAATACTTCATTTTTTTTAAAGAATGAGGGGGCGAGCATATCATTTTACTTACGACTGCTATTTAATGAGCATTTGTGAGGAAATGTTAAATACTTAAAGCTTATCTGAATCAACCAACAAATCTCCCTTCTGCTCCTGAGCAGACAGCACAATTTAGAGGAGCATCCCCTAGGCTCAAAGTCATCAGGAAATACAGAAGACATAAACATGGCATGAACAGTATCTGCTAAAATAAAAATGTTCTCTAAATATGCTTTTATGCATATGGGTCACATAGCTGCTAATATTGGTTTGTTACACATTTCACAAAGATATTACGTTTTTCCTAAACTACTGTGATCCTTTATTATGCCTTTTGCAGATATACAGCCTTATTAAATTGCAATTTGGCCAATTGAATAGGGCTCTATATAAGCACAGAGCATATTTTTTACAGACATTTTTAGTTAATGAACTTCTATCCAAAAGCAAGGTCTTCACTAACTTCTGCAAAAAAAAATATGCTATGTGCTTATATAGAGCCCTATTCAATTGGCCGAATCGCAATTTAATAAGGCTGATAGTCAGCAGCCAGACCTGGCCTGTATAAGGACACCCAGTGCTCTTCATTCAGACTTGCACCAGCTCACTGCATTTATTATTTATCTGTCCAGAAGCTTCGAAATCTTTAAGTATCAGATTGATAATGTTCTATCTCTGCCTCCTTTGCTCCTTAAACATTTTTCCTGTGACCTAAAATATTTGTATATCTATATTATAAATATGGATTTAGGACCTTGACTGTATTATCACAAATACACTTGGGCCTTGGAGATTTTTGTAAAAAAAAACAAATAATGGTGCTGTGCAGTATGTTGTAATCTAGAGTACAGTTTACTTTGTGGTACTATTAGTGAATTTTTCATAGCCATATAGTAATTGAGGCAGAAAAATGGCTTTTAGTTCATCAAGTCTAAACTCATGTGAACCTTGTATTATGTGAATTGGTAATTGATCCAGAGGAAGACACTGAAACATTGATAATTGTCTCATTAGGAGAAAAAATACTCTCAAATACTGTCAATTACAGTATTTCCTGGATCAGTGGCCTACCAATTCTAATTACCGTAATTGACATAACTTTGTATGTCCCTATTATTCAAAACCATAGACCACCATAAAGTTATCTATTGAATCTGCTGCCAAAACCTCCTATGGTACAGAGTACGGTCTGACGGTTATAATGTCCTGGCATGTCAACTTGACAATACATACTGACCCTGGATGTATTTATTTAAGATAATCATATCCCCTCGTAGGTGCCCTTTCTTTATAGATAAACAGTTTAATTTGGTTAGTGTTTTTTCACAACTCCATACATCCATTCCCTTTATTCATTGTGTTGGCTTCCTCTGAACCTTTTCTATCTCTACAATATCCTTAAGCTGCATTTTACGGTCCTCCATTTACCAAATTAAGTCTTACCAGAGATATTTATAGTGGCAGAGTTATAGTTGCTTCCCTTGATTCTATACAGATTTTAATGCATGCTAATATTTTACTTGCCTTTGCAGCTGCTGCCTGGCATTGAGCCAAGCAAGTAAGATATTAGTGTGACTGTCCTAAAGGGACCCTAACCGCTTCTAGTTCTGATACCCATAGATTTGTTCCATTTAGATTATAAATTGCATGCTTACTTATAGCTTCCCATTCTTCTAGTTTATACAAGTCCATTTGCAGTGAAAGTACATCCTGGTCTGATTTCATTACCTTGCATAATTTAGTGCCATCAGCAAATATGGAGCCTTACTCCCAGCACTACTTCTAAGTCATTAATAACTATGTTAAAAAGAAGAGTATATTGCAAAGTTATTTATTGCCAGTTCCTTCTCCAGTGGGCCACAGCATACATCTCGTATTCCTTGATGGTCTCCCATCCAAGTACTGACCAGGCCCAACCCTGCATGGTGTGACCTCTTGGTTCCCTAAATGGGATCAAACCCAAGTTGCAGCGGTGAAAGCACTGAATCTTAACAACTGGACCCCCAGGGAACCCAGCTCTCTTCATACAACAATATTATATGTACTTCATATCATAATATAATGAATGGCATTAGAACAAAGCAAAATAGCGGTTAAAAATTAACTTTTATTTATGACCATTAAAATGGACAATGACGAGAAATAAAAAAAATGTTACATCAGAGATTATGAGTCTTAGGAACAGGTAATATATATCAATCTGATTTTTGGTAAGTATATAATGACCTTAATGATCTCAGGGGGGAAATCACATGGTGGGTAGGGGATACCATAAACAAAAAAAAATACCAAGGATAATATTGTTACTAATCTTATGTATATATCAAAAGGTAATATAAGAGAGGACTCCCAAATAAAGAGTTAATGCTGTATCAATATGTGCTTAAAGCTAATACCCCAAAGCTCACAACTGTTCAAAAGTAATTAATTCTATTATGATCTGGAGTACATATATTATTGTGTATGAAGAGAGTTGCTAGATGTATCAGTGAGCTCTTCTCTTTTCTCTAATGTTATATTATTTGATGTGTATAACTTACCACTTGATGGTGTGGGATGTAGGGATGGTTGGACTCCTGGAAGAAGGCGCTGAGAGCAGTCTGCGGAGACAAGACACATCAAACATAAGAGTTACAGTGACATGACTGAATTCCAAATATTGGATGGTTCATACTTATAAATAACAAGTACTTTATCAACTGAAAAAATGCATTTTCCTACAGTAAACATACATTTAAGATGACCTGATACACCTAATAAGGGCACTCTGGGTCCATTGCTGTCAGTTATATGCAAAGCTCGGCACCCTAGAGAGTAATTCATCAGTGTAGTTTCCTCCTCAATCCTAGCATACTTTCTCATAATTTTCCATATAACTTACACTGAAGACATTATGATCAAAGACTAAAATGATAATCAGCAATTATTGGCAATCATCTCCCTTTAGTAAGACATACAAAGTGTCCTTAGTTGGTATATACTAAAGGCTGACTGACAGTGGAAACTGCAATTTTCAATGTATGTTTACTGTAGGGAAATTGAATTATTTTTTAATTGCTCCCAATTACTGGTAATGATTACCCAGTTTATACTTAGTGGGCAGAACAATATACAGGTTATTTGATGCCCATTGATAAATACATCTCACAATGAGAGTGTGGTCAGAACTGATAACGAGAGGATCAAACGTCCAGACCTCAAACTGCCAATGTGCTGCCCGCAGTAGCTGCTCTGCCTGCTCGGTGGCACATCCAGCTGCCAGGACAAACTGCGATACCAACAACTGCTGCTTCAGCTGCTCCATGTCCCCCGACATCCCGAGGGCTGTGACACCCACCAGTCCCAGTGACAAGGAGAACTCTTCCTGACAGACAGAGAACATTATACCATAAATAACATTCATATACTAAATTCAGTCGCTGAGTGGTAACATGTACCACCATATGCACTTCATAAGATAAGATATAGATAAGCTTTACAACTGTACCTCCTCCATACTGCACAGTACTAAACACTATGTGCTATTGTATAAGAGGGCGCATGCACTTCTGGAGACCTTGTCCATTACAATATGCTAGAACATAATATATGTGTATGTACATATGTATATAATGCGATGCAACCTATACCTAGATCACTGGACTAACTATAATAGACATTGACTATTATGGATAATATCAACACTAATGCACACATATATGCCAGGGCTCCTAAAATGTGTACTTCTGGCTTCTTTATTTATTAATATATATAAATATATATATATATATATATATATATATATATATATATATATATATATATATAATGTATCTCTATGAAGGGTTTCCTTCCAGGCTCTTGCAACTAGGAGCTTATATTCGATAAAATGTTCCTGTCAGAAATATTGTGTGTGCATATATAAATAAATAAATGAGTAATAACTGTTTTTCTCGGAATTCTGAGCTGGAAATAGTTTTTTTTAACTTGTTCTAGACATATATAAAACGAATAATACATTAATAAGCCCATTTGCATGTCTAAAAGGCGGGGACATGCAAATGAGAATACAATGTGCCTCACTCTTTTAATCCAAAAATAGCAACTTTATACATTGCTCCCTTAAAGCATATATATATATATATATACACACACACACACATATTAAGAGAGAGGAAAATTCAGGGTATTGATGTAAAGTATACAGTTATAACTTTTTCATTGGACAAAGACTATGTGCCTCATTCAATTGCGATTTGGCCAATTGAATAGGGCTCTAAATAAGCACAGAGCATATTTTTTTTAGAGAAGTTTTTAGTTAGTGAAAACCTTGCTTTTGGGTAGATGCTTACTAACTAAAGACTTCTTTAAAAAAAATATGTTATGTGCTTATTTAGAGCCTTATTCAATTAGCCAAATTGCAATTGAATGAGGCCCTTTGTGTGCTTTGCTACCAGGAGTTGCAGCTCTCCTTCAAGTCATAAGAGTTGCATCTCTCAAAAGATCATCACCCATAATACAAGGTGTGTCCAAATAAAAGTTAACACTTTATATGACAAAACTCTTATTTTTAATCTACAATACTGGAATTCAAAGCTCAGAATTATACTATATATATATATATATATATATATATATATATATATATATATATATATATATATATATATATACACACACATGTACATATATTTGTTCACACCCTTTAAAAACAGATACAGTTTCAGAAATGTACAATACATATTTTCTCCAGTTAAATATAAAAACATAATATTTACATAACACAAATTTAAAAAAAAAAACTAAATTTACAAAATAGATACACCACAGTTCTATTTCTAAGAGATATATGAGTATATATAACATTACACAGGACACACACTCAGTGTATTCCTATATAACATGACACATGGTGCAGACTCACATTCTGGATATACAGACATGAGCATCTACAGATATACAGATATGTATATACATATAATTAGTACTGTACACACTCACATGTAGATGTGTATTTATTAATTTCTAAACACACACAGCAGACTCACTGCCTCCTCGCACAGCTGCCCATCCAGGAGCTGCAACCCAGAAGAGGTGGGGGAAGAGCAGGGCATGCTGGGAGGTGTAGTTCTTAAGTGCTGAAGCATGTTAGGCCTATGAAAGTTCAAGGTTAACAGCAGTATAAATAGTTGTGTAAAGGGCGCCCTGGCCTATTTTCACTAACATGCTAGTGTTTTCATTAGTGGCGTGAGCGCAGTCAGACCCTATACTATCTTATACAATCTTGTAAAGATCACTGCACATTTTATTACATAGGCTCTGTAAAATAACAAGGAAATTGGAAGGATTTAACGCTCTCAGATCAGTGACTATAGGGCCTGAACCTTGGAGCTTACAATCTAATTTTGGGGCTTGGTGTACAGAACAATAAAAATACTCAATGGTGTTGTATATACAGTAATGTACCGCTTAGGTTAACACGGACAAGGCCTAGGTCACCACTAATTTAGGGGGTCAGCAGGCTGCCTTCATTTTCATGTGCAGATCTATGAAATAATGTTTGTATATAGGTGATAGCATAACTAACGTTCTCTGACATGCAGTATATATACATAAACCATGGGCATATTTAGGTTTTATGCAGCCATAGCCCATTCAGATTTGTGCGCCCTCCACTCCCACTTCCAGCTCCTCCTTTTCATATCTCAGATCATTAGTTTACACACATATATATATATATATATATATATATATATATATATATATATATATATATAAAATCCCTGCATATAGACATTTCTGTACATATACAAACATATCAATGTACTGCACAGTATCTTCAGGCAGCCTGATGCCCCTCTGAGGTCTGGGCCTTTGCACCTGCTGCACCAGCGATAGCTCAGGCACTGGCAGAAACACACGCCAGACGTAAACACACATACAGATGTATTTGTATATATGTGTGGTAATCCCATAGTAATGGACAAACAACATAAATGAATGTCTGGGATAAACATAAGGCTATCTCAAGGACTAAAACATTTTAGATCACTATGGGCCTCATTCAAATGTGATTTGGGCAATTGAATAGGGCTCTATATAAGCACATAGCATATTTTTTTTACAGAAGTTTTTAGTTAGTGAAGACCTTGCTTTTGGATAGAAGTTAACTGACTAAAAACATCTGTAAAAAAACAATTGCTATGTGCTTATATGCGATTTGCCTAAATTGCATTTGAATGAGGCCCATAAATTGCACAGACTCTTAAGAGATCTGGTAAAAGCAAATATTATTATTATTATTATTATTATAGTTTATTTATAACGCCCCAACATATTCCATAGCGCTGTACATAAATTAGGTTCAGACAATGATAAATACAAATTAACATTTAGCATGCAAAGGGATTAAAATAAAAAGTAAAGGAGTAAATTGGGTTTAAGAAGTAACAACAGATCTAGAACAAAGTCAGACAAAATAGTCTGTATCTCCATTAAATCATCTTACATGATGCACATATTAGCTAAGAACTACAATCCCCACAATCCTTTGCTTTGTTTGTGTAGTGAGGTCATCAAAGAGACTAAGCTCCTGTCCAATGGGAGGCTGCACTGTGGCAGTGTCAGGCCATATAAGGTAAACATCCAAAAGCACCAATAGGAATGAGGGGGCGTGGTTAGTGGGTGTGCATCACGTGAGGCTTAGTGTCTGTGCACTGTGTAGGGAGAGTAAGGAGGCTTCATAATAACTGGGAACGTGCGCAGCCTTTACAGTCTGTCTTATAAGGCGAAATTTGTCATTTGAGTGAATAAAACAAACTTTAAATATTTTTCTTTTGTGCAAATTATAAATTAAAGACTGCAGGAATAGGTGTGCGCTCATTTGTCACATACTGTAAATAACAAGCATTTGAACTGCAAGTGTAGTAAGCAATACCTGTATGTGTTATTGCTCAGTCTGTGTGCACAAACAAAGCAAGAAAGCAAATCATATTGCCTTATTCCACAAGTGCCCCTACATTGGCATCTATCCCTCTTTATCTTTGCATGTCTTCGGCAGCACTGACAGCTGCAGTTACAGGAGCCATCCGGCAGAGGGTGCTGTCAATTTCTGTGCGCTGTCATGGCAAAGAACTATTCTCCCCTCCGACGTGGCGCAACTCGACGGCGATGAGTCGACAGCGAGGCCATCACTATGTTCGGTGCGGGTACTCCGCCCCTTAGGGCCTCGGGCGCGCCCCTCGTAGCTCAAGGCCTTTTCTGTCGGCGCGCCTTATATGAAAATCGGCAGTGCCATCTGTTGGTTGGCGATGGGATTGCAGCTGTCAGATTTTGCGAGGGTGAAGAGGGAAAGGATCCTACATTGCAGTGTATACAGACATAGACTCTGTAGGACTGAATATGCAGTGCCATGTCCTGGCCTATCAGGGACCACATCGCAGCAGCATGTTTCCTGAGACATGATCCCTGATAGGCTAGGACATTTGATTATTTTTGTCTACAAAAAATTGTCCTATTAAATTCCTATAAAAAGGCTAACCAAACTGCTATATCTTCTTTCCCAGAAAATGAAACTCTAAGCATATGATATGGCTGACAATCTTCAACGGTCACCATTCTCCTACAAAAATGTGACCTGCATGCACAATTAAGCTTACCTAAAATTGACTACGGTCTCTTAAGTGACACCTTCTTTGCTCCCTTCAATGCTAATAGCGACAGCTAAACATCATACAGCTTGTCGTTAGGCAATCTACGCTCCATCTGATCCAAACCCAACAGTAGACTTAAAAAAGCTAATTCGATTATCAGATCTTATGCTTTTTCTACCCCTATTGGCACAACAAAGTTCCTAATTACCTCCAGAAAAACTGACATTAGGTGTCCGCAGACATCACAACCGGCAGGACCGACAAAAGAAAATCGTCCAAATGGACCAGAGAATGATATCCAGACACATCTTTAACCACGCATTCAATGAAAGTTGTAAAGACCTCAACAAAGGAACAAAATATGGAACATCCCACTGGCAAGCAGAGAGCCACAAAAAGCTCCCTTGAAACCCGCATCCCAGTAAATGATGCCAAGCTGTGTGTACTGGTAATAACTGTAAAGCTGGCTCAATATCAGCCTAACCTAATAAGCACCTTTCCCTGATTCTTTACTAGATCAACCGCCTTTGAAAATACCCACAATAGCATACCGGTATTCAATTACCAAAAGGTACTAAATAAATGTGCTGAGTACCAGTGCTACCCTCACTGGTAGCGCGGCCCGACATCTGCACGCAGGTCTCCTCACAGAGCCAGCAGGGTGAGTGGGCCAGCTAAAGCTGCGCTACCCTTATTACCTGTTCCTCCCTGGGCACCCAAGTGTCTCAGTGTCCTCCCCCTGCTCTGTGAATCCATATACCCTACATCCTTGTGCCTCTGGATCACTGCACCCAGCATCCCTACCATTGTAATCTCCAAGTCCACCTATCTCAATACTCCCATACACAATGTATCTTATGCTCTTGTTATATTGAAGGATATACATATACAGTGCAAAGGCTCAATATAAAGGGAGCATAAGATACATTGTGTATGGGAGTATTGAGATAGGTGGACTTGGAGATTAGAATGGTAGGGATGCTGGGTGCAGTGATCCAGAGGCACAAGGATATAGGGTATATGGATTCACAGAGCAGGGGGAGGACACCGAGACACTTGGGTGCCCAGGGAGGAACAGGTAATAAGGGTAGCTGGCCCACTCACCCTGCTGGCTCTGTGAGGAGACCTGCGCGCAGATGTCGAGGCAGGCTATAGACGGGGGCGCATTTGTCGGTGCGCACAGTTGTTAGACGTGCTGTTTTCGGGGTGCCACACTCACTTATATTACACTATATACCAAAAATCTTTTACAAAAAATATTTGTTACTGGTGCACTCTTGTCCCCAACTTTCGCGCAGCAGTGAGCGCGGGACAGGCAATACGGGCCGCAACTGCAATGTCAGATGTTTGCGGCCCGTGACCACGAGGCCTGCAACACTACCTGGTTCCTGCCAGGGGAGAACTCGCAATGAGTGCCGGAGGCCCTCATCGAGAGGACTCCCAGCCTTGCAGCACCCCCAGTGCCTCCCCCCTCCTTCCCCTCAACCCCCCACTCCCCTCACTTACCTTCATTGCGCTGCTCCTGCTGCTGTCCATCGCGTCTTCTGTGTCGGGAACCGGCATATGCTCATGACGTGACGTCACATGCGCGTCAAGTCATTAGCATATGCCGAATGCCAAAGACCCGAAGGACAGCTGCAGGAGTCCCAGGACTCGCATTACACCTCCTTCCTCCACTCATCCTCTCCCTCCCCTCATCCTCTCTCTCCCCTCATCCTCTCTCTCCCCTCATCCTCTTGCTCCCCTCATCCTCTTGCTCCCCTCTTCCTCCCCTCTCCCTCCCTTCATCCGCTCCCTCCCCAATTAACCCCCTCCCCTCAATTACCTTCATTGCGCTGCTCCTGCTGCTGTCCAGCGCGTCTTCTTTTTCAGGACTCGGTATATGCTAATGACGTGACCTCACATGTGCGTCACATCATTAGCATATGCCGGGTCCCAACGCCTGATGGCCAGCAGCAGGAGTCCCAGGACTCGCATCACCCCCTCCTCCCTCCCCTAATCCTCTCCCTCCCCTAATCCTCTCCCTTCCCTCATCCTCTCCCTCTCCTCATTCTCTCCCTCCCCACATCCTCTTCCTCTCCTCTCCCTCCCCTCATCCTCTCCCTCCCCTCATCCTCCCTCCCCTCCTCCCTTTCCCCATCTCCAAATAACCCCCCCCCCCCACCTCCCCTCACTTACCTGCATTGCGCTGCTCCTGCTGCTGTCCAGCTCGTCTTCTGTGTCGGGACCCGGTATATGCTAATGACGTGACGGCCATTATGTCATTAGCATATACCGGGTCCCGACACAGATGACGCGCTGGACAGCAGGAGCAGCGCAATGCAGGTAAATGAGGGGAGAGAAGGGGGGGGGATTAATTGGAGAGGGGGGGAGGGAGGAGGAGGAGGGAGGATGAGGGTAAGGAAGGAGGGAGGAGGATGAGGGGAGGGAGGAGGAGGGGAGGAAGGAGGATGAGGGGAGGGAGGAGGATAAAAAGGGGGGAGGGAAACAGACACAGGGGGGAGAGACTCATGGGAGGGGGTGAAGAGACACAGGGGAGGGGGGAAAGAGACACAGGGGAGGGGGGAAGAGACACAGGGGAGGGGGGAAGAGACACAGGAGAGGGGGGAAGAGACACAGGGGAGGGTAGGGAAAAAGACACGGGAGGGGGGAAAGAGACATAGTGGAGGGGGCGGAAAGAGAAACGTGGGAGGGGGGAAAAGACACAGGGGAGGGGGGAGAGACACAGTGGAGGGGGGAAAGAGACACAGGGAAGAAGGAGGAAGAGACACAGGGAAGAGGGGGAAGAGACACAGGGGAGGGGAGAAGAGACACAGGGGAGTGGGGTGAGAGACACAGGAGAGGAGGAGCAGGGCAAACAGACACAGAGGGAGTTGGGGGGGGCCAGACACAGGGGAGGGAGGGGGGGACAGACACAGGGGAGGCAGAGAGATGGTAGACACAGGGGAGGGAGAGGGGGGAACAGACACAGGGGAGGGAGGGGGAAAGGAGACACAAGGGAGGGAGAGGAGGGGGAAAGGAGATACAAGGGAGTACGTAGACAGGGGGAGAGGCTCGCGGTGAGCGCCGAAGTTGCTCACATTAGGTGGCAAACAGCTTTGCCAGCATTACAATTTTATTGCCGTCATTTTTGACGGGCAAGTCGCTAGTAATAGTAATAATAATTGAACAGGCATTGACTGATTATATCTGCAGACATCCCTTTCACCTGCAGTAATAATAGCAGCAGAACAAGCTGATGATCAGTGATGGTTACTCTGCAATTTAACTGATAAAACCCTGAGCAGTCAATTTTTACCCAAGTAATACACCCTACTACAAAGCAAACACAGGATGTTGAGGGGTACTAATAAAATGCCCATCCCACATCCAAATGTTGCCCCACTTACAGGACAACCCCACTGTTGAACTTCTATATCACCTTTTACCAGGATGGAGAGTGTCCCTTAATATGGCCCCCTTCTCTGGCTGGGAAACCTCATCAGGATGGTGAGTGGACTTAAACTCACCTGGAACCATATCCTCCATCACTCGCCGTTCCTCTTCCATTGTTGACTTTCCAACATCCTGAGATCAGCAATGAACCATCACCAATGAAGCCTTGTCCCTTCTCAGTAACATAATTTGCCTTGATGCTACTAAGGAGGCAATCCAGGGGTAGGGGCTTTAACTGCCCAGAGCCACCTTCTATAGACTACAGGTTATCTACCCAGAAGGACTGTTTGGGTTCTTGGAAATCTCAGCACCAGCACCCTGATATCTGGCTTCTGTATCAGTCAGGGTCTCTCCGTCAGGAATCAGCACTTCCAGGAGTCTCATTAACCTTCCTGTGGTAGTGATCAAGACAAGTCACTTGCAGTGTGGAGATAGGATCAGTTTTGCAGCCACCAGGAGCAAATAAGCGAACATACCATTTCTATATGTCTCAGCAGGGAACAGATTTATTTTTGGAACGTCAACAATATTTGTAGGGGTTAGATACAGAGGGGGGAGTATACAACACAACAATGACAGGGAGTGGCAGACAAACACAGGAGATTGACTCCACATTGGGTCTAATAGTCAGGCATCCTGGCTGGCACCTGTGAACAATAGGACAACCTCCAAATACACATAATGCTGTCTCCATGTCTAGTGGTCCTCAAGTAGAGTACCTTAACTTTATCTGGCAAACAATGGGACAAAACAGATTACAATACAATAGAGGTGTTTAAGCACATAATCCAGTGGCTGGAGCCAAGCAGTCTGTCCTTTATGGTGGCTCAATGGGCTAAGATCCAGAAACTGGAAAAGGTGACAGAGGCTTTACCAGAAGACAATGCCTGCTCCTCATCCAATACACCAACAATGTTTCCTCCTTCCCTCAAGTTGGTACTTTGTATAAGTCATTTGACAAGGCTATTCAGATTGTAAACTTGTGGTCATTGGAACATGCATGGCTAATGTTGATACTGATTCTACATTTAGGTTGCTGCCAATAAGCCAATATTTTGGTAACTCAATAGTTAAAGTGGAAAAGTTACTGGTTTGAATTCCATTCTTTCAACAACTGAATGGAAAGAGACTTTACTAAGACGTTCCTGATAAAGAAAATATTGATATTAGATCGGAACCAGAAACATTGCAGGTCTCAGCAAACTGGCAACTTGCGTGCCTCGCCTAAGTTTGTCACTCCTGGTGGGCCTCCCGATGAGCGCCTTTTAGCGCTCGTTGCGAGCCTCTCCCCACCCCTGTGTCTCTTTCCCCCCTCTGCCTCACCTGTGTGTCTTTGCCCCCCTCTCCTTCCCCTGTGTCTCTTTCCCCCCACTCCCTCCCCAGAGTCTCTATCCTCTCTCTACCTCCCCTGTGTCTCTTTCCTCCCATTTGTCTCCCCCCCCCCCCTTTTCCCTTCCCTCTCTCATTTGCGGGCTTGGTGGCATTTGAACCTATAACTTTTTTCAAGGCTGAACACTTAAAGCTGAAATCGGTATTGTTTCAAGCCTTGCAGGGTTGAAAAAAAGTTACAGGTTTTAAGCCGCTATTTTTTTTCTAGGCTGTAACTCGGCAGCTGTTGGGCAACCGCCAAAAGATGACAATTGAATTTCAAATTAGCTTTCAACCTCACTTATGGACTCCTTGCCTCAGGAGGAGGCAGGGAGCCCATAAGTGAGGTTGGTAGCTAATTTTATTTTCAATTGCTGTCTTTTGGTGGTTGCCCAACGGCTCCCGGGATACGGGCTTGTAAAAAAAAGGGTGGCATTTTTTTGATCATGCCCGTAACTCAGAATCCTGTGGGATCATCTTTTGCAAGCCTTCGGTGCTCATTGCGAGCCTCTTCCTCCTCCTCTACTTTACAGGCCTCGCAATGAGTGCCTTCGGTGCAACCCGTAACTTTTCACATAGAGTTACCAACAAACTCGCAATTACAACAACTATATATGTGACTAGCGTATTGCCCGTCAAAAAATGACGGCAATGAGATGTGTATGTTTTTAAAGTTGTTTAGTTATTAATATACGTATGGAATTGTAAGGTAGCTAATGTTGTTTTCTGTGTACTACTGAAATATAGAATTCAAATTAATAAATGAATATATGTATTTTTATGCATTGTGTTGAAGAGCTGGCAATCTGTGTTGATGTTGCTGCAGCATTAGTGGTGTGGAGGTGCTGTGTAAGCGTGATGAACGTGTGCAGTGTAATAGTGTGCATGCGCGAGCCGAAACCGTTAACGTAGCTGTGTACTTCCGCATTAGCCTAAAATGGCGGATAATGTGTGGTATGCATCTTAGCGGATTATCGGTACGTGTTTTCCGTGGTTATAGTGCTGTAGCCTCGTTTTCGTTTTGTTCGTCCTCCATTTTTTCTGCGGCGCTCATTGCCAAAGTACTACGGTTTAACGGCTCGCCGGCGCTCATCGCTAAGCCCGCTAAAGTACTACGGTTTAACTGTAAATATGGTAAAACGGTAAAATGACGGTCAATAAAAATTAAATGTTGTGAAATTTGTTTGCCACACAACATGACGCTACATTTGTCCCTTTTTTTTTCTTAAAATAAATACACATTTTTATTTTTTTACTTTTTATTTTTCTAACTTTCAACTTATTTTTCATCAAATGCGTTGTTTTAGGCGGGAAATCCGATGTTGCGCGAGACAAAGGCGTTAAATCTGTGTTAATGCGTAAATCTGTAATTGCGTTTCGTAAAATGTACTCGCTACTGTGTTTTTACTCATTGCGCCGTTAATCCGCATCCTTTATCTCGTTGCTTTTCAAACACATACGTCTGTGGCTGTGTTTTACGCAGTTCGTAGTAGTATAGCCTCGTTTTCATTTTTTTCGGCGGCCAATTTTTTCTCGCTTAGCCGATTTTCGATCTTTGTAACTCGTCTAAATCGATGTAAATTGCAGTTCCAACTCACTTCCAGACGTCCTGCCTGGTTCCCCATGCTGTAAGGGAGATATGTGAGGGGAATTGGTGGAATAGTGGGATGTCCCCCTCACCTGTCACCTTCTAATTGTAAAGGCGCTTGTGTACTTCAGAGAAGCTGTGAGCTATACCATGTAGGGTCACCCAAGATGGGCAGGTCATGGTAGAGACAGATTGTTGTCTACCTGAGAAGAAAACCCACTCCAGGATATTTGCCATGAAAACCTTATGGATATGCACATCTAGACCTAAATGTGCCTGGCGTGCTGTGGTCCATAGGGTCAAGGAGAGTCGGACACGACTGAAAATGAAGGACTGAAGGAAGCATTGTAAAGGAGGGGGATTGCTTACAATGTGACAAGTGACCTAATTGAGGGGTTAGTATGTCCCGGGCTGGTGTCTGACTGGCCAGTTGAGCTCACCAGTGGACTTCTACTCTGGGACATCATGAGGTTGCCTAGGTGTTCATTGGTTATGGGACGGAATGGAAAATAAAACAACACATTCTATATATATATATAGTGCTGCTATGAAATACAATCATTTTGATTTCTGTGGATCAGGTTCTTCAGGTGGGAAGAAACTTTGAATACTCATGGACGTCACAGATGGGTATGTGGCAGCTACAACTGTCAGTGCATTTATTATTTCTGAGTAAGTAACATACATAATCAGCTGTTAAAAGAAAAGAAATCCCTGCATTAAATATTAATTAGGTATAAACGTGTTAATGCTGTGCAAGTTTTCCTGACTTCAGATTACTAATATTTTACTATGTGAAATAATATTAAATACTCCGTGTAATTTATTCATAGCTCTGACATGAAAGGGTTAATAGTAGTTATGCTATGCATAGTACTAAATTAAGGAAAAAAGTGTCAACCTGGATTATCCTGGATCATACCATTGATCGCCTGATCCGCCCCTCCCCAATCAACCTTCATGGTACAGTCCTGCTTTTGTTTTCAATAATGACGCACTTGTTCTGGGGTCGCGAAGGGCACTTTGGGAATTGTAGGAGAGCCGGGATGGGATGGGTGAAGCGATTATAGGAAATAGTGAGACCTGTGACGTCAAGACTACAACTCCCAACAGCACTCGCGATCAGTAGGCGGATATTCCGGGAGAGGAAAGGAGAGAGACCGAGATTGAAAATAAAAACACACGTATGTGATTTAATATTTATATCTAGAGAAAGAATGTGTATTATATATAGTGTAATTTTGTTTACAGTGTATCAGGTTATATACAGTGTGAGGGGTGTTATATACAATGTATAATCCTATATACAGTGCGAGGGGTGTTATATATAATGTATAATCCTGTATACAGTGTGAGGGGTGTTATATACAATGTATAATCCTATATACAGTGCGAGGGGTGTTATATACAATGTATAGTCCTATATACAGTGTGTGTGGGGGGGGGGGGGGTTATATACAATGTATAATCCTATATACAGTGCGAGGGGTGTTATATACAATGTATAATCCTATATACAGTGCGAGGGGTGTTATATACAATGTATAATCCTATATACAGTGCGAGGGGTGTTATATACAATGTATAATCCTATATACAGTGCGAGGGGTGTTATATACAATGTATAATCCTATATACAGTGTGAGGGGTGTTATATACAATGTATAATCCTATATACAGTGCGAGGGGTGTTATATACAATGTATAATCCTATATACAGTGCGAGGGGTGTTATATACAATGTATAATCCTATATACAGTGCGAGGGGTGTTATATACAATGTATAATCCTATATACAGTGCGAGGGGTGTTATATACAATGTATAATCCTATATACAGTGCGAGGGGTGTTATATACAATGTATAATCCTATATACAGTGCGAGGGGTGTTATATACAATGTATAATCCTATATACAGTGCGAGGGGTGTTATATACAATGTATAATCCTATATACAGTGCGAGGGGTGTTATATACAATGTATAATCCTATATACAGTGTGAGGGGTGTCATATACAAAGTATAATCCTATATACAGTGTGAGGGGTGTTATATACAGTGTATCCTGTTATATACAGTTTGAGGGGTGTTATATATATAGTGTATCCTGTTATATACAGCTTGAGGGGTGTTATATACAATGTATAATCCTATATACAGTGCGAGGGATGTTATATACAGTGTGTCCTGTTATATACAGTTTGAGGGGTGTTATATACAATGTATAGTCCTATATACAGTGTGAGGGATGTTATATACAATGTATAATCCTATATACAGTGTGAGGGGTGTTATATACAATGTATAATCCTATATACAGTGTGAGGGATGTTATATACAGTGTGTCCTGTTATATACAGTTTGAGGGGTGTTATATACAATGTATAATCCTATATACAGTGTGAGGGGTGTCATATACAGTGTATCCTGTTATATACAGTTTGAGGGGTGTTATATACAATGTATAATCCTATATACAGTGCGAGGGGTGTTATATACAATGTATAATCCTAAATACAGTGCGAGGGGTGTCATATACAATGTATAGTCCTATATACAGTGCGAGCGGTGTCATATACAATGTATAATCCTATATACAGTGCGAGGGGTGTCATATACAATGTATAATCCTATATACAGTGCGAGGGGTGTCATATACAATATATAATCCTATATACAGTGCGAGGGGTGTCGTATACAATGTATAGTCCAATATACAGTGTGTGGGGGGGTTATATACAATGTATAATCCTATATACAGTGTGAGGGGTGTCGTATACAATGTATAATCCTATATACAGTGTGAGGGGTGTCGTATACAATGTATAATCCTATATACAGTGTGAGGGGTGTAAAATACAATGTATAGTCCTATATACAGTGTGTGTGTGTGGGGGGGTTATATACAATGTATAATCCTATATACAATGTGAGGGGTGTTATTTATAGTGTATCAGTTTATATACAATGTGAGGAGTGTTATATACAATAATTAATGTTATATACAGTGTATCCGGTTATACACAGTTCGAGGGTGTTATATACAATGTATAATCCTATATACAGTGTGAGGGGTGTTATTTATAGTGTATCAGTTTATATACAGTGTGAGGGGTGTCATATACAATGTATAGTCCTATATACAGTGTGTGGGGGGGTTATATACAATGTATAATCCTATATACAGTGTGAGGGGTGTTATATACAGTGTATCAGGTTATACACAGTGAGAGTTGTATTTTATATGCAATCTATCAGGTCATATATAGTGTGAGGGGTGTTATGTATAATGTTGTATACAGTGTAAGGGATGTTATATTCAGTGTGAGGTGTGTTATATGCAGTGTATCAGGTTATATACAGTGTGTTATATATGGTGCACCAAGTTATATACAGTGTGAGGTGTATTATATATGGTGCACCGAGGTGTGTTATATATGGTGCACCAGGTTGTATACAGTGTGAGGTGTGTTATTTAGGGTGTGTTGGGTATTATGCGCATTGTATGAACGTTTGGTATAGTCTATCAGGTTATATACAATAGGATGAGTGTTATGTACAGTGTACAGGCTTATACAGTGTTTGTGTGAGTATGAATATATATATATAAATTAAACTGAAACTGTGGGATGTGGAGCTGTTCTCTCCCAATTACCATATTTAAACCCCCTGATTCCTGATACCAGTTCATCCCTGCACACATCAAAAAGGACATCATAGTAGGAAAGGTTGGGAATCTGGTGTCCCTTCTCAACTCATCATATGACACAACTGAGAATAAAACCCTCACTCGTGATCTAGTTGAAAGGTCCAGGGCTTAGTCTCAAACTGACTATGATGGAATTTGTCCTGGTGTTCAGCCTCTAGAGATATCATTTGTTCTACGTTTCATCACTGATGTCGTGAGCTAGATGTCTACTCTAGCTGTTTCACAATACAACTATACAATGGATTGGTCTGTCCTACATCACAAGCTTTTTTTGCAGGCACTTTGCTTGGATAAAAACATCAGTATGGTCAGCACTGCCAATCTCCTCGACCCAGACCATCCCATATCCCACCATTACTTGCCATAAACCCTTCTAGAACCTCACGTACACAGAAAGGCTGATTGGGTCGTCAGGTGCATTACCTGGGGGCCACGCCAATCTGTAATAATTTCACCAAAAGCTGTTCATTCACATATGTGCTATAATTCCAACCCACAATGCCTTCTGTCCGTTAAGCCGAAGCTACATCCTTCAAGACACTCTGACATCCAAGCCACACCAACACCCTCTGTTAGGCAAAAAGTCAGCCTCCGTCTACGACCACCGTCATACATTACATCAACTTCGTTTTCTCAGATTAGCCCTCAAAGTGTTTTCCTTCTCTGGACATTTACTTACGATTGGCGCCACCACATCGGCCTCCAAAAAAACACACACCCGCACACATCATTAGATCAATGGGAGGGTGATGGAAGTCAGCTTGCGTCAGTCACTACATGCCAAAACTACCTTTAGAAATAAGGATTCTTTCCAAGATATAACCAAATAAACTTCATTTATTTTCACTATCTCCTCAAATGCATCCGATTCTTTTGGCCTCTATGCAGTCGTAGCTAATTTTTGCCATCCCATCAGTACCACTTTATACATGGCTCCTTTTAGCATATGCCTGCCATTATAACACTGCTTTCATGCATGGCATAGGATAGATTTATACAAGTTATTTACAGACATTTACTGTTTCAGTCATATCACCGGTGTGGAGCTGGTACATAACATATATTATGGTTTTTTGGGAAGGTTGTCAAACTTCTTTCTTTTTTATGTATCAATTTTATATATGATCTGTGTCTGTATTTTAGATCATGGGTGCAGTTTGGGGTCGGAGAATTGCTGGTGTAGAAGATATTGATATCCAGGCAAATTCTGCTTACAGATATCCTCCAAAATCTGGTGAGTACTCCACTTCCCTCTATTTCTGAAATTACTCCAAATGCAGCTTCCATGCGCTCATTCTCATAAATCTGGCCGACATTTGAACAACCATAACTCTTCACTCAACTACTTTTTAACTTTCAGGAAATTACTTTGCCAGCCACTTCTTCATGGGTGGAGAGAAATTTGAGACCCCACACCCAGAAGGTTACCTATTTGGAGAGAACACTGACCTCAACTTCCTGGGGAACCGACCTGTACAGGTATTGGAAGGATCAGCATGGCTTCTTTAGAAAAAAGACACTTAAGTGAGAATATGACTACGTTATAAAAATAACATCCAGGCTCAATATAAGGCTTTAAAACCTTTCTAAAGACAATTTCTTCAGTAAGGACGATCAGGTTGTCGAAATCACTTCCAAAGGAGGTAGTGACAACAGATTCAATAGATAACTTTAAAAAGGGATGGACATATTGTTGAATAAAAAGGGCATACAAAGTTATATTGGTTATCTAGAGTAGGTGGGATATTGATCCAGGGAATAATCTGACTTGTTTTTTTTAGATAAGTAAGGAAGTTTTCCTTTCCCTAATGAAGCATTTGGCAATGTTTCTGTTTTGGTTTTGCTGTCCTTCCCATTTTAAACTGCTAGTTTTACTGTAGCACGAGGGGAGAATTATATCTTTCTCTGAGTTCTGTTGTTAAGTGTGCTATTTAGAAAACCAGTTTTCAACAAAAGTAAATAGAAATAATTTCAAAATCAAGAGGTCCTCTCAGGAACAAAGACACATCTGTCATCATTAAAGGGAAATTAAATACAATAGTTAGAAATCAAAAACTTTATTTTAAAGTATGTAAAATATTTAGCACATTATCAAGTTATATAGTTACATAGTAAATGAGGTTGAAAAAAGACTTTCAGTCCATCAAGTTCAACCTATTAAGATCTCCTCTGATCTGCAATATGAGGATTAGTTGTTAATTAGTTGATCCAGAGGAAGGCAAACAGAAAAAAACGTGAGACTTTGTCAATCGGCTCAAAGGAAATCAGAAAAATGAATTCCTTCCAGACCCCAGATACTGGCAATTTTATTCCTCCCTGGATCAATACTTTCTCTCGAATTATCCAGGATCACCCTGAATGCCTTTTTTAATTAGGAATAAATCCAGTCCCCTTTTAAAGTTATCTATCAAATCCGCTGTCACCATCTCCTCTGGTAGAGAATTCCACAGATTAACCACCCTTACTGTGAAGAACCCTTTTCTTTCTTTAAGGTGGAATCTTTTTACTTCTAACCACAAAGGATGTCCCCTTGTCAGTTAAAAACCTTTTGGCACAAAAAGCTCCCCTGACAAATCTTTATACTGACCCTGGATGTATTTATATAAGGTAATCATCTCTCCTCTTAAACGCCTTTTTTCTAGAGAAATTAAGCTTAATTTGGTTAGTCTTTCTTCATAACTTAGCCCCTCCATTCCCCTTATTAGTTTTGTTGCCCTTCTCTGTACTTTTTTCCAGCTCTAAAATGTCCTTTTTATGAAGTGGTGCCCAAAATTGTACTCCATATTCCAAATGAGGGCGTACTAGGGATTTGTATAGTGGCAGAATTATATTTGCTTCCCTGGCTTCTATACCCTTCTTAATACATGCTAACATTTTATTTGCCTTTGCAGCTGCTGCCTGGCATTGAGCACTGTTACCTAGGTGGTTGTCCACAAGCACTCCCAAATCCCTTTCAATATCTGATACCCCTATATAAGTCAGGTTCTTCAAAAGTGAATACTATGACAATGACACTTCAGTGACCCTTTGGTGGCATCCTCTCTTCTATGTGCACTAACCCCTTTTCTGTGACGTCTTTCCCCATTATATCGAGACTATAAACTTTTCATGACAGGGACCATATAACTATGCAAAAAGCATCTATATTGTCATGCAATTATTCTGTGCACATTGAGGGCACTAAAAAAATCCATGCATGTGCTTATTCTGCATCTCTCCTTGCAGTTCCCCTATCTGACACCAGCCCCCCATGAACCCGTGAAGACCCTGCGCAGTCTGGTCAACATTCGCAAGGACTCCCTGCGTCTCATTAGGTAACACTCCTTACCTGAACCAGGTTTTGCACTTTCCCTGTAGTGATGCTGATGATTTTCTGCACTCTGCATTTGCAGGTACAAGGAAGGAGTTGAAAGCCCCCTGGAAGAGGGAGGGAAGCCACGAGTGCTGTATGGCCTGGAGTTCACCTTTGATGCTGATGCCCGTGTGGCCATCACTGTGTACTGCCAGGCCAGTGAGGAGTTTGTAGGAGGCATGGCAGTGTAAGTTGGCCAATCTAGTTCCTATGGTGTTGCCGTGTAATCTGTATGATGTTTGTGCTGTTTAAAATTAAAATATATAATTACAAATGTACTATTTTGTAAAATCGCATGAAAACTGTTTTTAGAAAGTAAAATAAAAAATACATCCATTAATTTATTGAATTTTCTCCACACAATTTTGCAAAGTTTCTGTCTGCACATTGGAATAGTGTCAGCTGTCAGTGCTTTCATAAGGATAAATGGCAAGTTCACTAGTTTATTAAACACACCAACACCCCGATTCAACAACAGAAAGAAGAAGCTAAGTAAAGGAAATGGATCCCAGTAGAAAAAAGTTAAATATTTAAATGTTTTATTTACAATCTAAAAATATTCTGCTGTTAACAAGTGTAGTTATTCAAAATACTGTATAGGGAAAAATATTGGCAACAGTGGCCCTTTAATTTATTTCTTTATATCCAGCTCTGTCTCTTATCACTATTCCCATGTGTTTGTGATAAAGACAATGACAAACTGACCGCCATATTGTTGTGTCCTCTCTACCACAGGTACAGCGCACGCAGCCCTGCTCTGCAATCCCAAACTGTGTATTACAAACGGGGGCTGAGCCAGCATTTCTCTCTGCCAATGTTCAAGATCGACTTCTCTGACTGGAAGGATGAAGAGGTGAGTGACCCCCCCAACCTGTCGCAGATAGTGTGTAGTTAGGGGGGTGATTGGGGAACATCATACAGTGCTACAGTCATAAAGTGCTGTTGGATGAAACGCAGGAAATACAAGCACACCTTTTGTAGAAATGTAAAAAACCCTTTTATGCACACAAATTTCACCAACATATCATGTTGTTTTTTTTCCAGCTGAACTTTGACCTAGACAAAGGAGTCACACCTCTGGTTATCCAAGCTGTGGTGGCTGAGGGAGGAGGTACAGAAACAGTAGTTATTTGTATATATGTTCTGTTGTGCTGTAAGTATGTGTATGCAGTGCACATAACCCAGAATCTGCTTGTCTCTGTGCAGAAGGATCAGGACATGCCCACGTGCTCCTAGCTGCTTTTGAGAAGGTGAGTTTCAGCAACATACACACATGGGCAAGCTCTGCTGTACCTGTGATCGTACCCCTATCTGCTCTTTCTTCTACTATTCTCATTTCCAAATCTTCCTTTTGTGGTTCCTGAACCCCCTTGCTCATCTGATATAACTTTCTTTTCTGCAGCACGTGGATGGCAGTTTCTCAGTGAAACCCCTGAAACAGAAGCAAATAGTGAGTATTTGGTGTCTGCTCTCAGTGAGTTTGTGTAAAGCCTTTGATGGCTTCATGTTATATTATATGTGTCACAGCTCAGTTATGGTTAATATTTATGAATTTATTGTGTGCAGATATCTGGCTGTCTTGGACATAGTGTGGGTTACATTTATTATATTATGTGTTTCACAAAGGCGTGTTTGTCTGGATGTTGTAGCTAAGGTTGGTATGTAATATGGTTTATGTCTCACAGGTGGATCGGGTCAGTTACCTGCTGCAGGAAATTTATGGCATTGAGAACAAGAACAACCAGGAGACAAAGGTAAAAAAAGATCACACACAGACTGCCTTCTCACTATCCTCTTCTGTGCTTCTCACTTTTTTCTCTCACTTTATTTCTTTCTCCCTTTCTCTTTGTAACCCTGCTTCTGTTTGTCAGTTCATATCCCTGTCTCTTTCCCTCTTTCTCCTCTTCGCTTTGTGTCTCTCTCCCTCCTTACTGGCCTCTTCCCTTTCTTCTGTCTGCAGCCGTCCGAGGATGAGAATAGTGATAACAGCAATGAATGTGTTGTGTGTCTGTCTGACCTGCGAGATACCCTGATCCTGCCCTGCAGACATCTCTGTCTGTGCAACTCCTGCGCTGATACCTTGCGCTACCAGGCTAATAACTGCCCCATCTGCAGGCTACGTGAGTAATGTTATATTGATTTTATTTGTATTGGATGTGTTATTGTGTTTATTAAAATGGTGTGTTCATGTGTCTGGACAGGGCAGTACTCCCTCCTGTAACAGGCGGCTTCATCTATATACATTGTACGGACTGTTTTCTATTGGGGTTATTGTTCTGCCACTTTAGAAAAAATGGCTAATATAATTTATAGCTAGTTTTTCATGCTGTTTAAGAATAACATTAAAAAAACAGCTTAATTGAGGTGACCAAAAGAGTAATGAGAGGCGTTGGCTCAGTCCACCTGCTATCTAACTGATAAAAGTGGTTATTGACATTGGTTATGAACACTTGCAAAAAATCCGTAGTCTTCAGGACCCTCTTCTTTATGTGGCCTAATACACTAGTATCCCTGTACCTTCTGAAGACAGCCCTGTATGTGGGTATATGATGTTAAATGTGTGGTTGCAAATACATGATTCTTTTTTTGCGCAGCTTTCCGTGCCCTCCTACAGATCCGCGCGGTCAGAAGAAAGCCAGGACCCCTCCCCCCTATTTCTTTTAGCCCGGTGTTGGCCCAGAGCCTGGATCATGATGACAACTCTGTGAGTAACACAGCACACACTCCTTCTACTATTGCTAGTAAAACAATAACATTACCTGATCACAGTATAACAACACCACATTAATTAATACTGTCTGCTCCCCTGTAGGCTGCTGATAACCTCCCCCCAGGGTTTGAGCCCATCTCCCTGCTGGAGGCTCTGAACGGGCTGCGCTCCCCCCCTCCTACTGCTCCTCTATATGAGGAGATCCCCTACAGTGAGGGGCTTCCCACCAGAGGACCTCCTGACAACACCCACCACAAAGGCAAGCACATCAAGACCCCAGACAGGTAAGACCTGCCTAATATAGTGGTCCTCTCTTCCTTATTATTTGCTGTATTTCAGTACTGAGATGTCTCCATATCTTGTGCGATTTCTGGCCTTCAATACCTGCTTTATCTCACTCTTATGTTCATGCAAAGTTTCTTTGCTATATGTTTTCATAGTACATGATGGCAGATAATAAAATATAAAAATATTCCTAAAAAGTTAGCATCCAGCAGTACAATTTTAGAAGCCATGGCCCCCTATTTCCCAGGATTTGTCAAGCCCTGGCATAAGGACAGTCTGAGGCGTATTTAAACACTACTTTTAGCTAGACATAGTGGGCTAGGCACCATTTTACTCCCCATCCTTTGAATTGTTTATAGTTTATTAATGGCCTTTTGGAGATGCAGTTTCCAGAACTGGACTTATTATCTAGGTGAGGTCTAAACAGGGATCCATAGAGTGGCATTAATACTTCCATTTTTCTGCTGCTAATTCCTCTTCTAGTTCAACCAAGCATCCTTTCTCTCCCGCATGTGTCTGCACTCTCCTATGTTGCTTTCTTGCTCACTCTGTCATATGCCCTTTCATTAAACACACTTTCTTTCGCTCTCTTATTTCTCTCCCTCCACAGCGGTCTCCGGTCTCCTTCCTCTCCCATTCATGAAGAGGATGAGGAGGTGTCCACGGTCTCTGACAGTGAGCGTCCAGCTCTCCTGGGATCCCTTAGCAGTGAGCCCTCCCACACAGACGTAAGTGTCAGCTCTTGGGGTTAGAAGACCATTTTGGAGAGAATTCTGTGCAACACTCTAATTCCGTTCTGCCTTACAGAATCTGTCCTCTGTTGGTACTCCAGAGATCGTCTCCTCACATCGAGGTGAGTGCAGCCACACATCTACAATAATAATTATTCCTAAAAGGACAGTAAATGCACATATTTAGAAACTTTTTAAAGGTTAATATATTTAGTACTAACTTTGATATGTGGCGGAGGCCCGGCCCATTGTAGTCAGCACTGCAAAAGTTGCATAGTTTGGGTCCATTTCTACTGAGGTCATTGATCAAACTATTACTCTCAACACTCCCTTTGGCAAAACACCAAGCAGTTTAGGTGGCCAGTCTGTGAAGGTACTCCTACTGAGACAGAACTCCACTCCTTAAGGCCCCAGCAGTATTTACAAGTAGTGAATATAGTGGTTGGGGTGATAAGTTCTTCTTACGTGGCCTGCTACACAATTTAAACTTGAGTCGTTGGTAAAGTTATTTATTTTTACAATATGTCTGCTGTTTATAAGTAATTATTATTAGCTGAAAAAGTCTGTTGAGTGGTACTTTATTCATGTTTTACTTCTTTTACTGTCACTAAATGTGACAGTTTTGTTAATAGCTCGAATGATTAACCCCATCTCTCCACCCCACACCCTCCTTCTGTCTTCCCAAAATCTTAGGTTCACAGTCTCTCACTTCTGAAGAAGCACAATATGATAATGTGGAGCCCCTGACGCCAAAGGAGGAGGAGACACGGGATGTGACAGGTGAAGCTGCTAACACGACATGCATAGTCTGGATGTACTGACACACTCTGTCTACTTGACCGAAAAGTCAGCATTCACACCACCTGAGTTTAAACTCCCCAAACAGATCTCCTTTCTAGAGGAGTAGCTTCTCCAGAAGGTTACGTCCAGAACAGTAGAATCACAAGTGTAGCCACAGATTAACTCAAATTGTGACTCTCAAATCTGTCACTTATACCCCAAATTCCAGTTTGATGTAGAAGTTGCACCTGGTTTACCAGCCTGTCACTGTTTCCTCCCCGCAATCACATTTACAGAACAAGCTTTAATTGTAGATCAAGCATAAACTATTTGATATTCTGTAGCTCTCCTAGTCCCTTATATCTCCTGATTTGTACACGTGTAATTTTGTATGTAATCTCAATCCAGCTAAAACCCACACATATAATCAAAAAATATATACAGCAGGCAAATTAGGGGAGAATCTGGCTCATCATAGCTTGCCACTCTTGCAGAGATAGAAAAAAATATTTAAATACAAAGGTACGACATATCATGGCCACTACTGCATTCCTTCCTCATTGTCTTCTGCACAATAGTGGGAAAGCACAATCAACTCAATCTGAATGATTTATGCAGGCAAGATAAAGTGGAGCTTTTTTAGTAACCCCCTTCTCTTACAGAGCATGCTCCAGTTTATCTGCCCTGCGTAATTAATTCAATCTGTGATGATTGTGTTTTTCCTCATACTATTGTGCAGGCAGCACCAAGGGAGGCACAAGATATGTTCAGGAGGTGCCATGATTGGTATTAACTATGTATTTACATTTTTTTTTCTTGCTAAATCATTTCCTTGATGCTATTTGCACATGCATTTATTAATGGTGATTTTAAAAATAGATCTAAAAGTTCACTAATGAGATTTGATGAGATTATTGATAAGCACCTGAGGCACTGTTTTCTATACAGCCGGCAGCAGAAAGGGACTAAGCATGCCCAGACCTTGGTTATAGCACAGAAGACAAAGAAGGGGCTTATCAATAATTAAATGTAATGGTCTCTTATTCAGATTACATTTTTTGGTGGCTGGATCACAAAGGCTACCACTTTTTTTTTTTTAAATAACATTTAGCTGATAAAGTACTTGGTATTGTCTATAGGTTTAAATTTTACAATTATTATCCTTTTAATGCCATATTTGCAGCCTTTACTGTGCCATTTAAGTCATGCCTAATGGCTTGTTATGCTCTTAGTAATCAGGAGAGATCAGTGGTCAGGAACGCCTAACATATTCATGAGATTTTGCAGTGTCAGATGCCATACAGTGGCCTTTTGTGACTCTTTTCTCTCTCTGCAGCTTTGGGTCCTGATTCCTGCTCCATTGGAATTGATGAGTGATGGGTAAGCAATCATTAACATTAGCAGTTATTAATAATTATTAATACACACAAACAGACGTAGCCAGGGGATTTATTCTAGGGAACCTGTTCATATTGTATTCAGAAAATGACAAACAAATGACATCATCTGCCCATCTTACTGCATGTAGATCTATGATTTAAGTTAGATAGCTGATGATCCAAATATAGTATCTTTTAAAACTATAGGTAAAAATGAGTTCTTTATCAATTAAATTTGATTTAAAAATGTTTTCTCCTACTTTGACGTTTATAGATTTACCTGTAAGTCAGGTTTAGGGTCCACCACAAAGCAAAGAGTGATATGTCTCAATGGCAGATCACAGACAACCCCATGGATCTCTGAATCTATAGTTTTCAATTTAATGCATTGCTAAAGAAAACACTGGGCATGCTCCCTGGGATTTGTCACTATCTGCCCAATCCACTCTTCAACAAATATTAAGCTGCTCACTTTAATTCTGAATTTATTTACATTTAATCTTTTCTCTCTCAGGTTCTTGTACTCTTTTGGCCAGGTCTGAATAGACCCCTGAACAAGCCTCCCTTTCTTCCATGCCTAGTGTAATTTAAAGTCTCCAGTCGGAGAGAGAGAGACGCCCTAGACCTCTCTTCATCCTATTACCCACATTCCACGGGGGCTGGTGGACAAATCCCACACTGTCAGTGTGGCTATCTGAAAACACACTACAATTTGCCAGTCTTAGTGCCAGCTTGATGTGCCACGCTGCCTGTGAATATGCATTATGTATCTGTGCCAGCCTTGTGTGTACAACTGTGAGCATAACATTGTATGCCAGCTTTGTGTGTACAGGCATGGCGCTCTGTGTCTGCCAGTGTGTACAGCTGCTAGCATGGCGCTCTGTGTCTGTCAGTGTGTACAGCTGCTAGCATGGCGCTCTGTGTCTGTCAGTGTGTACAGCTGCTAGCATGACGCTGTGTACCAGTATGTGTGTATAGGTTGACTGTTTGTGCCAGCTTTCATGTTGGCATTCATTCCAGTGTGTGTCTTAGAAGCACAGAGACTGCTCAAGTCTCCCCTATTGCCCATGGCAAAAAGGAAGGAAACTGGGAAACAATGTCCATGACATAAAGACTATATATTTGCACTCCCCAGTGGAGTGGTCTCTTCTGGCTGATACACAGCCCCAACCCCTGAGGGACCACTTTGACTTCATTTGATTAGGATACCCCTTGAAGAAGACTTAATCAGAACCCTGATTCTTCCACTGAACTGGTTAATGAAGTATATAAATTATAGATCAAATCTGTTTAACATGTTTTTGTCTTTTAAACCATTTCTGATTAAAAAATAAATATCACATTCTAAGTGTGTTTGTGTGTGTTTTTTATTTGTGAGAATTAAGTGCTTACTCCTTCCTCTGAAACCAATTCATGTTAATGAAGTTACAGGTTGTATGTGCTCTGTATATCATTACCATCCATCCCTCCCAACAATACAAAAAACTAGAGCAACACATCTTATATTCTTCTTAAATAGTGTTGCCACCACACTGTATGATATCTAGACATTGTTTTAGAGATATAGTGCCTTGCAAAAGTATTCACCCCCCCCCCCCCCCCCCCCCCCCCCTTGATTTTTTCACCTCTAATACTCTTTATTGCAGTACAGTGAAAACATTATTTGGGCCAAATATATGTGACTTTCTACTTTTCTAATAATTTTATGAGTATGGAGAGAATCAGGTCCTTAAAATGATGTAGCATAACCTTGATGCATTTATGACTGCTCAATGCAGTGTGGTTGTGCACCCTAAAGGAATAATATCCTAAAATATTTGTAGGCTGTATATATTTCTGTGTTATAGTAGTTTTGTTTTGTTTGTCACTGCAATTTTTTAAATAATTAATGTTTTATTTAGGACAAGTCAATTTTATACAACAGTTTAGTATAACATAGTATAGAAAAGTCTATCATGCAAATAGCAAAACATAAGCACAAAAAGAGTGAAGAACAGATCTGAGATAAAATCTAAGCATTCTATCCTTCTCAGCCTGTTAAGTCTTCGTGATCTAATAAATGTCCAGAGTTTTTAATAAAATGGTGTGGATGAAGCATATAAAAATAAACATGAGATACCGGCTCTTGGCTCCCCAACCATATTGATTTGGACCAACTGAAATCTGGCTTCCATATGACCTTCTATTCTGTGATGTAAAAAGACGTCCTAACATTTTTTCTCTTTTTGATTATCAACCTGCATTCTTAAGTACGCTTGCTTTTAACTATTTTACAAAATATTTAGCTATCATTAAACTTCCTCAGCTTATGTTTACTTGTGTTAACAAATATAAAATATTCAGTACCTGCGAGCTCCCTCATCATCACTCCAAAAGCCTCCATCCAGATGCGAACCAGCCATCCTCTCCAGCAGCCACCATCCTCCAACTTCCCAAACTCTTCCTTCCGATCTCAATCTAGATCTGCATGCTATACTTGGACACCGACCAGGGAGCCCACGTGTTAGTAAACCTGGGCATTGTGTTCTGCAATGAATTCGCTATTCTCTCATTTATCATTATATAATTTATCTTTGTTACAACTTCTTTAATTGGCAGTACAGAAGTTTTCCAATTTTTTGGCAATGCAATTTTTAGTGGCTAAGGTCCAAAATTGCCAGAGTTCATTCTGTTCTCTAGATAGATCATAATGTTTCATTCCCAGAAGGCATGTTTCAATTTCGGGTCTCAAACTACTGTTTGTAATTTGTGTAAATAAGTCTGTGAGTTCTCCCCATAGCTTCTGCGCAACGGGACATGTCCACCAGATATGTAGGAAATTCCCTTCTGTTTTGCATCCCCTAAAACATTCTCCATTTATATCTTTATTAAATTTTGCCATCCTTTGGGGGGTGTAATAGGTTCTGTGCAATACCTTAATAGAGGTCTCAAGTAGACTATATGTATATGAGCCCCTTGTCAGATTAGTACAGATTCTTTTCCAGGCAATGGCATCTAATTCCTTTCCCAGGTCCTGCTCCCACTTCACCATAAATGTAGTTTTTTGTGTGTTCTGGAACTCTATCAAGTAGGGGTATATGTATCCTAGGGTGCCTTTCATCAAGGGTATCTTTTCACAGATAGAGGACCAACCTGTATGTGTAGGATTCCCATAAATATGGATTAACAAGGAGATCCAGTGTCTAAACTTCCGATAGTTCCACAGCTCCCTCTCCGGAATTTGAAACCGGGATATGATAGACGTATGTGTTAACAGAGCCTCCGTGGAAAACCATTCCCCTATTCTCTTTAGAGGGCTAGTCAGCCACCATATTTAAGAATTTGGGCTAATAGTGGCCTCAAACTCGGGGAAGGATGTTAAGGACATCAGTGGTGATAGGGTTGGAATCCAAGTTGCTCGATTTTTTTAAGCCTATCCCAGGCCTTAAGGGTCGTAGAGATTATTGGGTTAGTATGTCTGTATCTCGTGTCTATTTGTGCTATCTCCCAGATCACCGTATCCCATGAGTGGGGTTTCATCTGGCAATTTTCAATAAAAGTCCACAGCGGTTGTAGTTTACTAGAATGGGTTACAGGGATGCACGCCAGCCGTGCTGCTTGTAAATAAAGCCTCAGATTGGGACAAGAAAGACCCCCTTTTTGCCTATTCCTGTACATTGTTTTCCTCGCAATACGTGGTGGTTTATTACGCCAGATAAATCTAAACATTGTATTCTGTAATTGATCTATTTCCCTCATACATAGGTTAATTGGCAGAGTTCGGAAAAGATACAGAATTTTGTGGAGCACTGTCATTTTTATTGATGTTATACGTCCCGTCCATGATATTTGGTATTTAGACCAGGTCCTTAAGTCTTCAGTCAGCTGTCTAATTAATGGTGGGAAGTTAGCCTTATATAGACCCGCCAAATTTTTGGTAAGCTTAATTCCCAGGTATTTGATTGAATTTTTAGGCCAATGAAAATTGAACGCCGCCTTCAATGTTTCTATTATAGGCCCTGGAACCCCTACCCCCAAGGCCTCAATTTTTTCCTCATTAATTTGTAGCCCTGACATGGCCCCAAATTCCCTTAAAGTAGACAATAATTTAGGAATAGAGTTTACAGGGTCCGTTAGAGTGCATAAGAGATCATCTGCGAATATGGAGCAATTCAGGTGGTGGTGACCTATCTGCAGACCCCTGATCTCCCCTTCTCCTCTTATCTTTTGAGCCAAAGGCTCAATAGCCAGAGCAAAAAGCAGTGGAGACAGGGGACACCCTTGCCTGGTACCCCGCTGAATGTTTACCAAAGCCTCTCCTGTCCCGGGCATTCTTATATGAGCTTCAGGGCTTTTCTATAGTGTTTTGATTAGGCGTATAAAGTTTCCTTTAATACCGAATTTAGCTAGCACTGCATATAGGTAAGGCCACTCTACTGTGTCAAATGCCTTTTCCATATCCAGTGCCAACACACAAAGAGGTGTCTTACTTTGGGAGGCCAGGTGTATAACATTCATGGTCCGAAGGGTATTATCTACCGTTTGTCTATGTGGTATGAACCCGGTCTGGTCCTTGTGTATTAGGGTTGGGAGAAACCTTGCCATCCTATTTGCTATAATTTTAGTTAATAATTTAATATCCCCGTTCATGAGGGAAATGGGACGATAATTTTTCGGCTCCAGGGGATCCCTCCCCTCTTTAGGGAAGATTACTAAGTTCGCTGTGCTGAGTTCCGGGGGCATAGATCCCCCACTAAGTATGACATTAAACAGACAGCTAAGATAAGGGGCTAAGATGTTCCCAAATACTTTATAATAAGAGTTGGTGAAAGGGGCCTTCCCTGATTTCAGACTTTTAATGGTTTCTAATATTTCCTCTACACCCACTTCCGCATTTAAATCCTCCATATTTTGCTCTGAAGCTTTAGGAAGATCGCAGGAATCCAGATAAGATCTAAGAGCTTCCGGGCTCGGGTTTATTTTTGTCGAATAGATCGAATTATAAAAGTCCCTAAATGTGTGTTTGATTTCGCTCTGACTCACTGTTATCTTCCCAGCCCCAGTTCTAATCCTCAGAATTCTGCACAATGCTGCCTTAGACAGAAGCTTCCGTGCCAGAAAGGAATCTGGTTTATTAGCTTTGGAATAAAACAGCTGATTCGTCCGTCTCAGGGCACTCTCTGTCTTGTGCGAAAGCCAGGCATCAAGTTCTAATCTAGTGTCATCTATTCTATGGCGAAGTCTGGTGGAGGGGTGTGTTTGATTCTGTAGTTCTAGATCTCGTAACTTTGTAGTAAGTTCCTGTTCCTGACGAATACTATTTTTTTTTATGGCAGATGCCATCTTGATACACATCCCCCTGATATAGGCCTTATGGGCCATCCACACCCATCCTATATTAGATCCCGGGGTATTATTTAGCTCAAAATATTGTTGCAATTCTTTCTGTATCTGGCCGTTTAGCGCCGTATCTCTTAACATACGTTCATTAATTTTCCAGGAATATGGAGTCCTTGAGTCTCCACCAAGATCCATATCCAAGGAAACTGCTGAATGGTCTGACCACGGGCATACCAAAATTTCCAAGCACCTGGTTTGGTCAAAAAACTTAGAGGTTACCAAAATCGTGTCTATCCGTGAGTAGGTCCCATGCGTATGTGAGTAGTAAGTGTATTCGCGACTATTAGGATGATGTCCCCTCCAGGCATCCACTAAGCCCATTCTGTCTAACACCCCTTTAATCTGTTGTAGTTTCCGCGAATATCTATTAGTGGCCTGGGAACTCGAACGATCTAGCCCATGCTCTAACACAAGGTTGAAGTCCCCCCCTATCACCACCAGACCATCTGACCAGGGTTCCACTTTTTTCAACATGTGTAGTAAACTTTTATGGGGTGCCACTGTGTCCGCGTAGAAGGATACCAGCGTAAGTTTGACTTCTTGAATTGTTCCCCGCAAAATTACATAATGCCCATCCTTATCTATCAATTTGGAGTCTATCCGAAAGGGAAAGTTACGGTGAATAAGAATGGTGGCTCCCGCTTTTTTGGACCTTTGGGTTGAAGAGTGGAAAATGGGATATTCCTTGTTTAAGTACGAGGGAATATGATTTTTTGCAAAATGCGTTTCCTGCATAAAAATTATAGATGGTTTCTTAGTTTGATAATACAGGAAAGCTTTCCTACTTTTAAATTGGGAATTAAAGCCCTTAACATTGTGTGTTAAAAAACTATACTTCTCCTTCAGAACTCTAGCCATTTCTGTCCTGCATCCCGAGATAGTTTGGTCTAATCATCTTACCTTGTTTTAGTGTTAGCCGGACTGGATGGGGCGACCAGAGAGGCGCTTGAGCCAAAACAAAAGGCTCCTTGAAGCTGTTGCAGTGATGAGATTCGAGCACGCAATTCTGGGAATGAAAAAAATAGCAAGAAGACAAGTTAACAAGAAGATCAATATCCTCGCAGTTATCGAGGAGTACTATCATACATATTGTTTTTAATACACATAACTTCCTACGCCAATCGTAAATCCTGGCTTCTAGGGGAGAGAGTAATGGACCTGCCATTCTCTAATACAGCCCCGTTAGGAAGTGGTAATAGATTTCTTTGAGGTACAAAAAGTTCCAACTAAGGAGAGGGGGGATACCCTCGACAATGCAGATTATTTAACCAACATTATAACTAGCAGCATATTAACTAGCTGAAAAAGAAAGAATCACAACTGTAAAAAACAACATTTTTGAGGATTAACAAGTTCTCCAGACACCGAAATCCAGATAAATAAGTCCCGTGCATCAGCAAGAAAAATTCCTAGACCCCTCCAACTTGGGGCTCAGCTGATTTTTTTTTTATTTTTTTTTTTAATTTTTTTCTTTCCCTGTATTTTCAGAGTCTTTGTAATTATTGATTATTGAGTTCCTTCCAATTCTGTGCAAATCCTCAATTCCTCTCCCCGAGTCTTGGTATGTCTTTCTGGAGGGATAGTCAAGGCCTCTAACGTGTCAGCCTCTCCAAGTCTGTTTTTACTCCTGAGAGGAACCGAGGTCCACTGTCTCTTAGGGAGAGGATTCAGGGTCACACGCTGACTTTCAGGGTCTCTATGGCCACCATCCGAAGTTATATGCAGCATTTGTAGCAATGACTGGCAGTCTTCCAAACTGTGGACCGTGTGGGTTTTTCCCTTATATTGAAAAATCAGGGCAAAAGGGAAGCCCCATCGGTATTGGATACCATGTTGCATGAGTATTCCCAATGCCGGTTTCATTTCTCTTCTCCTAGTCAACGTGATAGGAGAAAGGTCTGCAAACACCATGAGCTGAGCATCACCTGGTCCTCTAAGATCCGAGATCTTTCGGGTTGCAGCTAGAATTAAGTCCCTTGACTGTTGTCGGGAGAATCGGACAATTACATCTTTAGGGGTATCCATATTACGAGAAGCTCCTAGCGCCCTATGCACTCTTTCTATATCAATGTCCGCTTCTGCCCCTTCTGGTAAGATCACAGTAAGCAAGTCCATAATATATCTTTTCAGATTCATTATCGCTTTAGGAATCCCCCTTATTCGTATGTTATGTCTTCTAGATCGATTCTCTAGATCTTCATACTTGTCCTCTAGAGCTGCTATGCGTGACGCGTGGTGATGCGTCTTCCTCCTGTCTCTATCCTGTGCTTCAACCAGTTGGTCAACTGTTTCTTCTAGTTGGTGGGTTCTTTGACCTAGGTCCTGGATGTCTTTCCTGATTGCATCCACCGTTTTAGTCGTGTAAGCTTGAAACAGTTTTTCAATTTGTGCCATCGCACTCTTGGATAGATTTATATCAACCTGGGCTGCTTTTTGTATGTCCCCCCCCCCCCTCCGATTCCTCAGAGGGGTCAGATCTCACCTCACCAGGAGTTTCAGGGGGTTTGCAGTAATCCGTAATTCTCTTAAGTGAAAGGGATTTTTTACTCTTTCCCATCTTGGGCTGCAGTGGACCCTCCACAGAATATGGTATACTAAAGTTGCCGCGTAGATGTATGCCCCTTTCAGGGATGTGTTTTTGTTAGAGTGGGATTCCGGCTTGTTGTTTTACAAGTTGTGGCGTGCTGTGTTGCTATGCCATGATCTGTCAAGGTCTCCCCCTGTGGATCATATTAGACCTGCATTACTCTCTGTCCACATGTAAACAATGTTCAATAAGCAAGTAAAGTAGTTGAATTGATCTTAGTAATCAGAGATCTTGTTGGTTTGCAAGTGAAGCCTGAAAGTTGCAGCCCTGAAAAGTAATGCCAAACTGCCTTGCCAATTATCACACTTGTCATGTGTGTCAGTCTTTGTTTCCTGGGTATTACTTATACACTGCCACTTGTAGGTTTAGAACAGTCAGTAGCACTGGCAGAAATAGTTTAAATGTAGATGTGGCATATGTAGGGATCTCTGGGCCTGCAATGCAGCTGTTTACTCACAGTTTAGGGTCAGGCTGTAGTTGTTCTTTAATTACCACAAAGTCCCAGTTGCAGTGGTAATAAGGCCTTAGCTTCTTCTCCTGGTCAGCAGCCTAAAGTGGCCGCCACACGTTTTCGCAGGGCTTTTTGTTGTGTGATCTTGCCGCCCTGTGGGCTCCAGATCTGGGTACAGACCCCCCAGCACCCCTCCGGCCGGAACCAGCCGCCACCGGACTCTTTTAGGGGCACACTGCAAGGCTTGCAGGGTATGTGCTGCCCCCAGGCCTCAATCCGGAGCTCTCTCCGTGTGGGGAGTTAAAATGGCCGCCGCCCGGTCTCCCCGGGTCTATGCCCAGCCACCAACTGATAGGGCCCCCTGGTCAGACCTCACCACGCTGCCCAGACGGATCTCCAATGTGCCGATCCTCTCCCTGGCGGTCTCCTCAAGTGCCTCACAGCAGGGGGGGCGGCTAACTGGCTTGGGGACGCTTCTCCCCTTCTGTCTCCGCCATGGAGCCGCTGTGCCTCCCGTCTTGGACCCCAAAAGAGTACCAGGGGTTCCGGGTCGTCCCCTCTACTTCCCCAGCCACTTTGGGTCAGATTGTGGGACTCTCAGGGCGTTTAATAAGCCCAATTGTGCGTTTGTGTGCTGGAGCTGTGGACAAACACAGCCAGCTCCTTGCAGGTACAAGCTCCGCCCCCCCCCCCCCCCCCTTGATTTTGATTTTTTACCTATTTTGTTACATTACAGCCTTAAGTTCAATGTTTTGTTAATCGGAATTTTATGTGATGGATCAGAACACAATAGTCTAAGTTGGTGAAGTGAAATGAGAAAAATATATACATAAAACTATTTTTTAGAAATAGAAAACAGAACATTGGCATGTGCGTATGTATTTGTATTTGTTATGAAGCACATTAAAAGCTCTGGTGCAACTAATTACTTTCAGAAGTCACATAATTAGTGAAATGATGTTCACCTGTGTGCCATCTAAGTGTCACATGATCTGTCATTGCACACATTTTTTGAAAGGCCCCAGAGGCTGCAACACCGAAGGAAGAGGCACCACTAACCAAACACTGCCATGAAGACCAAGGAACTCTCCAAACAAGTAAGGGACAATGTTGTTGAGAAGTACAAGTTATGGTTAGGTTATAAAAAAAATCCATATCTTTGATGATCTCCAGGAGCACCATCAAAACTATCATAGCCAAATGGAAAGAACATGGCACAACAGCAAACCTGCCAAGAGACGGCCGCCCACCAAAACTCACGGACCGGGCAAGGAGGGCATTAATCATAGAGGCAGCACAGAGACCTAAGTTAACCCTGGAGGAGCTGCAGAGTTCCACAGCAGAGACTGGAGTATCTGTACATAGGATGACAATAAGCCGTACGCTCCAAAGAGTTGGGCTTTATGGCAGAGTTGCCAGAAGAAAGCCATTACTTTCAGCAAAAAACAAAATGGCACGTTTTGAGTTTGCGAAAAGGCATGTGGGAGACTCCCAAAATGTATGGAGGAAAGTGCTCTGGTCTGATGAGACTAAAATTGAACTTTTCGGCCTTCAAAGAAAACTCTATGTCTGGAGCAAATCCAACACATCCCATCACCCAAAGAACAGAATCCTCACAGTGAAACATGGTGGTGGCAGCATCATGCTGTGGGGATGTTTTTCAGTAGCCTGGAAACTGGTCAGAGTTGAGGGAAAGATGGATGGTGCTAAATCCAGGGATATTCTTGAGCAAAACCTGTACCACTCTGTGCGGGATGTGAGGCTAGGACGGAGATTCACCTTCCAGCAGGACAATGACCCCAAACACACTGCTAAAGCAACACTTGAGTGGTTTAAGGGGAAACATGTAAATGTGTTGGAATGGCCTAGTCAAAGCCCAGACCTCAATCCAATAGAAAATCTGTGGTCAGACTTAAAGATTGCTGTTCACAAGCGCAAACCATCCAACTTGAAGGAGCTGGAGCAGTTTTGCAAGGAGGAATGGTCAAAAATCCCAGTGGTAAGATGTGGCAAGTTCATAGAGACATGTCCAAAGCGACTTGGAGCTGTGATTGCCGCAAAAGGTGGCTCTATAGAAAGTATTGACTTTAGGGGGTGAATAGTTATGCACATTGACTTTTTCTGTTATTTTGTCCTATTTGTTGTTTGCTTCACAAAAAAAACAAAAAAACATCAAAGTTGTGGGCATGTTTTGTAAATTGAATGGTGCAAATCTTTAAACAATCCATGTTAAATCCAGGTTGTGAGGCAACAAAACACGAAAAATGCCAAAGGGGTAAATACTTTTGCAAGGCACTGTATATATATTCTTTAGACCCCTTCTGGATCGCTAACTTGGACAGGGGGAACCTTGGTCAGGGCTGAAAAACAGGATATTGTCCTTTTGAAAAGGGGGACATTTGGGAGGATAAGAGGGGCATGGGAATTTTCCCTGATATGAGGGACTGTCCTTCCATAAAAGGGACAGCTTGGAGGTATATATTATGATTAAATGGGCAGTTTCATCTAAACAAAACTTGCTCTTATATGATTGAGTTCACTTATAGAAGTTTAACCATATGTGTAGAAGCTTCAGAACTTGCCTTTTATTGTTACAAGAACTCTGAATGTTTGGTGTTGGGAGCTGCTGAAAGGCACAGAAACGTGAATGTAACTTCCATTACTACAGTTTGATTGGCTCTTGAGCTTTCTCTTGATCTTTTAATCCAATCAGCTTATCATACTGAGTATCAGTGGCAAGAACTGAAATCATGGTCTGACCAGGCTATAATATATACGTTTTAAAGTATATTTTAATACCAAATACCAAACTTTGGTGTTTAAATGAAAAAAAACTTACCGGTAATTTAGTAAATCACATTAAAATATATTCACATTTAAATTATCTAATACTATTCAGGTATGGTTTTCACTAGCACTTAAAGCTCTTATAAGAGGTTGTTTTTATTAATTGGGAAGAAAGAGGAAAAAAAAACAAGTGAAATCAAAATTCTTAATGACTTGAAAATCCCAATCTAATTATTTAATTAAAAAACAACCACATTGTATTAAAACTAAATCTACTAAAAAAATTAATCAAATAACCCAACAACTAACCATGATCCTTGCAGAAGATGCTGACAAAGCTATGAGGTCAATTAAATGTAAATGTTATCAATATGTTCATAAACCATATACTATGTTGGGCAAATTAAGAAATTCACTGCAATTTACTCTTATAACTCAAGTTGAAAGAAATCAATTGGTATTTACAAAAGAGAAAAATGTCAGGGTCAATGAGGAAGGTAGGGTAATTCTAATTTCAAGGGGCAGTTGGTATATCTATATATACAAAATTCTCCAAACCCGACTTATAACCCCCAGACTGGCTAGTAGTGTAGTGAAATATTAATTTAGTCAAAAAAAAACCTTTAATGACTAGCCAAAAAAAAATGTTTTCCATAGAAAAATATCCCAAATCTCAGCTATAATATTGAGGAATCTCTAAGATAATATATATGTAGGTACAAAACCTCAAATATTGGAGAGCAAAAAAAGGTCAGTTGTATTTACAGGCATAAGGGATAAATGTGACATAAAACCTAACTTTTATTAAGTGCCGGAATGAAAACAAAATAATACCAAAACTTAAAAAAACGGCGGTTAAAAATACTATGTACATAGATGGTCCAAGACAGGTAGCTGGAAAATATAATCGCCTCACTACTGTGCATAACATGTACAAAAGATCCTATTAAAATTGTATCTACAATCCAACAATATTATTGTCATTTATTTGATCAGACTATTATTTAGCAATTGATCAATACATTTTATTATTTTCTTTTTTTAAAAGACAATCCTACCTAAATTATTAGAAGATCATAATAACAATTTAGATTCACCTATTACATTTCAGGAAGAACTAAAGGACCTATTGGTGAGGATGACAGAAGAGAGTACAAATGCTGGCCTGCTGCTCAATGCTAAATAGACCAAGATCATGGCAAACCACAATGTCACTTCCTGGCAAATAGATGGGGAAGAAGTGGAGGCAGAATATATTTTCCTGGGATCAAAGATCTTTGCAGATGGTGACTGCAGCCATGAAATTAAAGGATGTTTGCTTTTGGGGAGGAAAGCTATTGCAAGTCTGGACAAGCTAGTAAAAAGTAAATATATTACACTATTAACAAAGGTCTGCATAGTTTGAACTATGGTATTCCCAGTAGTAACATATGGATGTGAGGGCTGGACCATAAAGAAATCTGAGCGCAGGAGAATTGGCGCCTTTTAATTCTAGTGTTGGAGAAATCTGCATAGAGTCCCTTGGACTGCAAGAAGGTCCAGTACATCAGTACTACAGGAAATAAAGACAAACTGTTCACTGGAAGGTTTAATCATGAGGCTAAAGCTAAAATATTTTGGCCATATTATGAGCAGACAGGATTTCCTAGAGAAGACTCTGATGCTGGGAAAGATTAAAGGCACGAAGAGAAGGGGACGACAGAGGCGGAGATGGATAGATGAGGTCAGTGAAGCAATGAACATGAGCCTGATGGACAGATGTCCCTGGCGTGCTGCTCTCCATAGGGTCACATAGAGTCCGACCCAACTGAATGACTAAACAACAGTAATTACATCTGAAGAAATTAAAGATGTAATAAGTGAAAATTCTCCAGGTCTAGATGGATTTTGAGCTTTATTCTATAATAAATTAGTTTTCAACTTTTACTTTATTTACCGTATTTATCGGCGTATAACACGCATTTTTTCTCCCTGAAAATAGGGGGCAAATGATGTGTGCGTGTTATACGCCGATATAATGTTAAGGACCCATATCACATATTACATAGCGGCGCGAATGGCGCACATTGCAGTCCCCGGCAGCCTTCTTCTGCTACACTGGAATGTGTGTCACATAATGTACCGTATATACTTGAGTATAAGCTGGGTTTTTCAGCCCTTTTTTTAAGGATAAAAAGTGCCCCCTCGGCTCATACTGGAGTCACTCTCACCCCCCCCCCCCCCCCCCCCCCCCGTGTCTCTCTAAACCCCCAGTGTCTATCTACCCCCCGTGTCTCGCTAGCCCCCTGTGTCTCTCTGACCCCCCGTGTCTCTTTTCCTCCCCCTCCTCATCCTCAACCCCCCTCCTCATTCTAAACCCCCCTCCTCATTCTAAACCCGGTATATGCTAATGGCGTGGCGCTCATGTGACGTCACATGCGCACCGGGTCAAGAAGGAGTGGAGGCCGGAGCAGAAGCAGCTAAGTGAGGGGGTTGAGGTTGAGGAGGGGGGTTGAGGATAGGGGGGTTGAGGAAGGAGGATGAGGATGGGGGAAGTTTCTTGGTTTCCCAGATAGCAGCGATTTCTAAATAAACTTTTGTAAAAACATATAATATACAAGTTTCTTTGTTAAAACAGTTGCTTTTACTGTCATTTTACATTATTTACCTTATAAGTGATAATAATATTAATAAAAAAAAGTTCTGATCTACCCTTATTTTGCTTCAAAGTTCTTGTTTTTTTCCCTGAAATTTCCTTCTTAAAATGAGGTGCGTGTTATACGCCGATAAATACGGTACTTAATTTATTTAATTTTATTTTAGAAGGCAAAATAAAAGATAAGAATTCAAATTCAACAAAAAAAAACAAACATTTGATACCATGAATTGGTTATATTTACTTTTATCATTAAAAGTTTTGAGATTTTCAGATTCTTCTTTTTTTTTTTTAAACACTGAAACTTATGTACAACTAGCAACTTGCCCTTCAAAAATGACGGCATGATATAGAGTTATATACATTGTGTTCCCCCCTCTCCCTCGCCTGTGTCTCCTGTCCCCCTCTCCTGTGCCTCCTTCCCACCTCTCCTTTTCCCCCTCTCCTTCCCCTGTGTCTCTTTCCCCTCTCTCCCTCCCCTGTGTCTCTCTCCCCCTCTTCCTCCTGTGTGTCTATTTCCCCCCTCTCCCTTCTGTGTGTCTCTTTCCTCCCTCTCCCTCCCCTGTGTCTCTAATAAGGGTGAAGGAGGGAGGAGGAGGAGGATGGGGGGAAAGTTAGATATTGGAGGGGGAAAGAGACACAAGGGAGGGAGGGTGGAAGGAGACACAGGGGAAGGGGGAGAGAGACACATGGGAGGACATGGGATGGAGGGGGGGAAAGAGACACAGGGGAGGGGGAAAATAGACACAGGGGAGGGAGAGGGAGGAAAGAGACACAGGGGAGGCAGAGGGGGGAAGAGACACAGGGGAGGTGGGAGCAGACACAGGGGAGGGGGAGGGGAAAGAAACACCGGGGTGGGGGAAAGGAGACACAAGGGAGGAAAGGAGACAACATAGAGGGAGAGGAGGGGAGAAAGGAGACACAAGGGATGGAGAGGAAGAGGAAATGAGACACAAGGGAGGAAGTAGACAGGTGGAGAGACTCGCAATGAGCGCCGAAGGTGCTCACATTGTGTGACAAACAGCATTGCCAGGCTTAAAATTTTATTTTAACGGGCAAGTAGCTAGTTCATTAATAATGATAAGTCTGAAGCTTTAAACATTCGCATTCTTCCATCTGAACAAAACATAAAAACTCAATTTTAACTTTCAATGGAACACAGATGAATTAACATTTTTAGGTACAGTGGATATAAAAAGTCTACACACCCCTGTTAAAATGTCAGGTTTCTCTGCTGTAAAACAATGAGACAAAGATAAATAATTTCAGAACTTTTTCCACCTTTAATGTAACCTATAAACTGTACAACTCAATTGAAAAACAAACTGAAATCTTTTAGGTGGAGGGAAGAAAAATAAAAATAAAAATAATGTGGTTGCATAAGTCTTCACACCCTCTTATAACTGGGGGTGTAGCTGTGTTCAGAATTAAGCAATCACATTCCAAATCATGTTAAATAGGAGTCAGCATACACCGGCCATCATTTAAAGTGCCTCTGATTAACCCCAAATAAAGTTCAGCTGCTCTAGTTGGTCTTTCCTTAAATTTTCTTAGTCGCATCCCACAGCAAAAGCCATGGTCCACAGAGAGCTTCCAAAGCATCAGAGGGATCTCATCGTTAAAAGGTCTCAGGAGAAGGGTACAAAAGAATTTCCAAGGCATTAGATATACCATGGAACACAGTGAAGACAGTCATCATCAAGTGGAGAAAATATGGCACAACAGTGACATTACCAAGAACTGGAGCTCCCTCCAAAATGTATGAAAAGACGAGAAGAAAACTGGTCTGGGAGGCTACCAAGAGGCATACAGCAACATTAAAGGAGCTGCAGGAATATCTGGCAAGTACTGGCTGTGTGGTACATGTGACAACAATCTCCCATATTCTTCATATGTCTGGGCTATGGGGTAGAGTGGCAAGACGAAAGCTTTTTCTTACGAAGAAAAACATCCAAGCCAGGCTACATTTTGCAAAAACACATCTGAAGTCTCCCAAAAGCATGTGGGAAAAGGTGTTATGGTCTGATGAAACCAAGGTTGAACTTTTTGGCCATAATTCCAAAAGATATGTTTGGCGCAAAAACAACACTGCACATCACCAAAAGAACACCATACCCACAGTGAAGCATGGTGGTGGTAGCATCATGCTTTGGGGCTGTTTTTCTTCAGCTGGAACTGGGGCCTTAGTTAAGATAGAGGGAATTATGAACAGTTTCAAATACCAGTCAATATTGTCACAAAACCTTCAGGCTTCTGCTAGAAAGCTGAACATGAAGAGGAACTTCATCTTTCAGCATGATAACGACCCAAAGCTTACATCCAAATCATTAAAGGAATGGCTTCACCAGAAGAAGATTACAGTTTTGGAATGGCCCAGCCAGAGCCCAGACCTAAATCCGATTGAAAATCTGTGGGGTGATCTGAAGAGGGCTGTGCACAGGAGATGCACTCACAATCTGACAGATTTGGAGTGTTTTTGCAAAGAAGAGTGGGCAAATCTTGCCAAGTCAAAATGTGCCATGCTGATAGACTCATACCCAAAAAGACTGAGTGCTGTAATAAAATCAGAAGGTGCTTCAACAAAGTATTAGTTTAAGGGTGTGCATACTTATGCAACCATATTATTTTATTTTTAGATTTTTTCTTCCCTCCACCTAAAAGATTTCAGTTTGTTTTTCAATTGAGTTGTACCCCTTAATAGGCCCCAAAATATAGCCCACCATAGGTAAATACTGATATGCATGGAAGACCACCTCACCTGTTCATTGGTCTTAAAAAATAGCTACATGCATAAGCCAATGTCATTAGTCACCAAACATCCCAATTAAGTAAATCCTACTAGATGCAGAAGCCCAACTCCCCAGCACCTTGTTACATATGAATAAATATGGCATGATTCAGAAGGCTCTCTCTTTGGCCCCAAACATTCTAAATAAATGTAACACAATGTGGAAGCCAATATACCCAGCCCTACAAATTCCTAAAATTGCAAATAAATAAACAAAATAGTGCAGCCCACCCACCTCAAAATAGTTCCATGTAAGTATTGCCGGGTATAGGGATTTCCCTGACTCCTTTGTTACCCCCAAAATATAGTTGTAATGCTTTACACAGGCACTCACTTTATAACAATCTGCCATAATAATCACACTTACTTTATCATTAAGAAAGACACTCAATACAGTGTGGAGGTACTGGATGGGATATTTACACTGGGCCCACACTAAGAAACCTTGGAGTGTACTCAGTGGGTGCCTATTCCTTCTTTCTCCTCCAAGCTCTTTACTTGCATCTTCACACCCCGTTTACCTCCTTCACCTTTTTTTTTCTTTTCCTTTGCTTTGTCTACCTTTCCTTTTTGTTTCTTTACTAAAACAAAATATTAAAACCTACTTCATGCCAGGTCTAAAATGAAAACAAAAGACCTTATGCCAGCCAAGGCCTACAAAAGGATCCTGGCCAAGAGGCGGTTCTTAATTTCACCTCCCAAGCACTACTTGTCTTGTAGAATCAAGATTAATTACTTTAATCTCATTATCTCATGTCCAACTCTGTGCGAACCCTATGGCCCCCAGCACGCCAAGCACATCTAATAGGCACTGCCCCTCTAAACTCCATAAAGTTCATGTTCATTGCTTCAGTGACCTCATCTATCCATCTCTGCCTTTGCTGTCCCCTTCTTTGTGTACCTTCAATCTTTCCCAGTATCATAGTCTTCTCATGATATGTGAGCTTCAGCCTCTTCTGTATAGTTGTATAAGTGTGTGTGTGTTCATATTCATGTGATTGTTTAGCTCCCACTCCACACAGGGAAAAGTATCCATGATGGTCATGTAGAAGAGGTATAAAGTACATTTATAGATTCTCTATGTCTATACATTAGTGTGAATCATTCATCTACTCATTCTAATATTATTAAATAAAAATCACATACTCAAGTCAAATTGATTCATACATTTTATTGTAGAAATCAGATTTGTCTGAAATATGATGTTTTTAAGGGTAATGAGGTAAAAATGATCACAGTGGAGGTTCTAGATATGTTCTAATTTAAAACTACAGCTAATAACCAGTGAGCATCTGCAAAACAATGTTAAGGAACCATTGAAGTCTCATATTTAATATATAGTCTTTCATTTTACCCATTATGAAATCAAGTTCATGAATATTGCATACTAAATGTATGAGACTTCATTGGCCCCTTAAAAGGCCACAAAAGTCACCATATGTGATCTGCACCATTAAATAGAGGGTGAAAAGGGTGAATTAATTATGATAGAATTCGGTATATCTTAGTGTGTTGCCCCTTAAAGGCATATTACAGTGAGGTGGATTATGAATGCATCCTGTAGAGGAGTATTATAACCCACCTAGCAAAAATGTGTGCATGAAAAAATGCAAACCATTTTTGCATTAAAAAACAAGTGTTGCTGGTGATGTTTACACCCTCGGGATTGAGCTAGGCTTCTCGGGGTATGATTTTGTAAAAGTACCCAGTCCATGTGAGCATGCTCAGATATGCAGCCAATCAGCATTGCTGTATGCAGCCAGCATAGGTGACTATAACACTGGGTCCTTAAAGGACCATACATCAAAATTCAAGTAAAAATGCTTGAGTGGTTACACGGTTGTTCTTTAGACATACACCCTCTCCCTGATAAATTCTAACAAATTATAATTGTACTTAAAACCAAACATTTCAGCTTCTTCTTCCTATTCTAATTTGTTGTTTAGGCGAATGAGCATGTATGCTTGATTTATGGTCCTGTAATGACCTGCAAGAGCCAGCCATGGTCTCTGTGCATGTGTCTCTCTGTGAGTGAGTGCATGCAATTTACTGGGACTGGGGGAGCTAATGGGGCAATTCACTGGGGCTGGGAGAGATCACAGGGGCAATTCACTGGGGGTGGGGGAGGTGATGGGGTAAATCGCTGAGGGGTTTACAGGGACAAATCACTGGGGCTGGGGGAAGTATCACCCCTGGGATGTAGATAAAACAGTCAGTGAATGACGGGACACAGACCTTGTTCTGGGTATTACAGAAAGCTGCATCTCAATTCACAGACCAAAAAGATACAATTTATTATGTATGCTAATCTCAAGTGGGATGTTCAGGGGGTGTCAACATTGATAGAAAACTGTTTGCAAATGCATGAAATTCAGCAAAATTTAGGGTAACTGTTTAAATGTTTATTTTGGTATTTTTTCATTCAAACAAATGTTTTCATAAACTACTAATTCTTGTCTATCAGATGCATTAATAACCCAGCACACTTGCATATACCTTTATGGAGTAATGCGCTCTTCACCACGTGGGATATAATGAATATTAGAGTCAGGTGTAGAGGCTTTGAATCAGGCAGTGGCTAAGTGATTTATAACAACTTGATTATATTCTAGCAGTTAGTTTAGCAACAGAACATAGCACTGTAGGTAAGGATGTAGTTTGTGGTGATGAAGGTACTGGGTTCAAATGCTTGTGGTGACTATTTTTTTATTTCTTTATTCTTTAAAAATCTGAAATATGTCCTTTAGGTAATATAAAAAAGCATATGTTAATACAATGTAACTGTTGGATGTGTGTAGATTTTTTTTTAATTATTTGAATACTGATTACACATCTTAACATTTATTCCCCTTGATTTCCTTTTAAAGGGGTGGTATAAAGTGGATGGTACACAAAAGCAAATACAAGGTAAGGTACTGAATGAGAAATACATTTAGTTATGTGACTATTGTCCCCTGAAGGAATATAATACAACCCCAAATATATATATAAATGGAGACTGGAAATTATACATTACACAAGTTTGTTTTATTTTAATAGCGGCGTATTTTTGAGAGCACGTGTCAATAAAGTTTTCCCATTTTTTAAATAATTTTGTTACCAATGTGGTGTTAGGCACCAGAAAAAGTGCTCTGGTAAATAAATATTCTCTTATCAAAACGAATTGTTTTTAAAATCCTTTAACCCGTCTTTTAGGAAGTCCCCCCACCCTCTCTTTAATAACTTTATCGGGGTGGAGACAAACACTCATCTAGAGGCAGATACTCAAATCTTTGAAACTGAATATTGATTATTGCTTCTATAATGTATTAAATGGTAATTTTATTATTAATCAGTGCATAATTAAAATAACTAGCTCCAGTTGCTAGGGCATTACAGTGGTCCTTTAAAATACAAGGGACCTGGGTGGATCGGTGGATGGGTGCATGGTCGCTTTATTTAATTAAAACATCAAGTATAACAGTTTTATGATAAAAGATGTATAAGCTTTGGACAAGAGTGAATATGACCTGGTAACACTTTATATGGTTCCATTGGTTTGTGCACTACTGGGCTTCTCAATACAAATACATTAAAGGAAGGATCGTATTAGTATGGTAACAGTCAAAGCAGCAAAATGTCAATGTTTCAACTGCTTTTTTTTGTTTGCTTTCTTCTGAATCAATACACAATAATACAAGTAACATAGTAGATCTAAAAAGGTTGAAGGACTAAAATTCTTTTTTTTTACCCTCAATTACTTTACTATGAAATATATTTACATTAAATATTTAGCAATACTACTCATATATGACCACCAGAGGGGGCCATGCACCTGCTAATAATCTAAAAGACACCTTGATACATCACATTCAATTGGTTTCACCCTCCAGCCAAAGAACCAATCTATAGGGTGCTAACCCAGCCTATGGGGAAACTAACCAAGCCTATGAGGGGTGCTAACCCAGCCTATGGGGGGTGCTAACCCAGCCTATGAGGGGTGCTAACCCAGCCTATGGGGGGTGCTAACCCAGCCTATGTAGTGATTACCCAGCCTATGGGGGTGCTAACCCAGCCTATGGGGGGTGCTAACCCAGCCTATGCAGTGATTACCCAGCCTATGGGGGTGCTAACCCAGCCTATGGGGGTGCTAACCAAGCCTATGGGGGGTGCTAACCCAGCCTATGGGGGTGCTAACCAAGCCTATGGGGGGTGCTAACCCAGCCTACGGGGGTGCTAACTTAACTGATCGAGTTCTAACCCATCCTATGGGGTGCTAACCCAGCCTATGGGGTTCTAACCCATCCTATGGGGTGCTAACCCAGACGATTGGGTGCTAACCCAGCCTATAGGGGTGCTACATTTATCCTAATGTCACTGTGTGTGACTTTTTATGCTCGCTTTATATATATATATACATACATACATACATACATACATACACACACACACTTGGGTCACCCAAGATCAGGGCAAGTCATAGCAGAGAGGTTAGACAAATTGTGGACAACTGGGGAAGGAACTGGCAACCCAATCCGGTATCTTTGCCATGAAAACCTTATGGATGAGCACAGTCCATATGGTCACGAAGAGTCGGACCCGACTGAACGACAGAACGAAAATATATATATATATTGCACTGTATAGTGGTCATTTAGGGTGCACTGAATATGACAAAGTTGAAGAGTCACATTCAAAGTGGGGCATTTGGTTCATTAAATGTAACTAAACTAAAGGTGTCACACTCTGTGTGGTAGTCTATAGTGCAACAACTTTGCAATACACTTTTTTTAAAGATATGCAATTTTCTTAGTTAAATCTCACCTATAAAAATTATACATTACACAAGTTTGTTTTATTTTAATAGCGGCGTATTTTTGAGAGCACGTGTCAATAAAGTTTTTCCATTTTTTAAATAATTTTGTTACTAATGTGGTGTTAGGCACCAGAAAAAGTGCTCTGGTAAATAAATAATCTCTTATCAAAACTAATTGTTTTTAAAATCCTTTAACCCGTCTTTTAGGAAGTCCCCCCACCCTCTCTTTAATAACTTTATCGGGGTGGAGACAAACACTCATCTAAAGGCAGATACTCAAATCTTTGAAACTGAATTTAATATTGATTATTGCTTCTATAATGTATTTAATGGTAATTTTATTATTAATCAGTGCATAATTAAAATAACTAGCTCCAGTTGCTAGGGCATTACAGTGGTCCTTTAAAATACAAGGGACCTGGGTGGATCGGTGGATGGGTGCATGGTCGCTTAATTTAATTAAAACATCAAGTATAACAGTTTTATGATAATAGATGTATAAGCTTTGGACATGAGTGAATATGACCTGGTAACACTTTATATGGTTCCATTGGTTTGTGCACTACTGGGCTTCTCAATACAAATACATTAAAGGAAGGATCGTATTAGTATGGTAACGGTCAAAGCAGCAAAATGTCAATGTTTCAACTGCTTTTTTTTGTTTGCTTTCTTCTGAATACACAATATTACAAGTAACATAGTAGATCTAAAAAGGTTGATGGACTAATTTTTTTTTTACCCTCAATTACTTTACTATGAAATGTATTTACATAAAATATTTAGCAATACTACTCATATATGACCACCAGAGGGAGCCATGCACCTTCTAATAATCTAAAAGACACCTTGATACATCACATTCAATAGATTTCACCCTCCAGCCAAAGAACCAGTCTATAGGGTGCTAACCAAGCCTATGGGGGGTGCTAACCCAGCCTATGGGGGTGCTAACCCAGCCTATGGGAGATACTAACCCAGCTTATGGGGTGTTTACCCAGCCTATGGGGGTGCTAACCCAGCCGATCAGGTGCTAACCCAGCCTATGGGGTGCTAACCCAGCCTATGGGGGTGCTAACCCAGCCGATCAGGTGCTAACCCAGCCTATAGGGGTGCTAAATGAGCCTATGGGGGTGCTAACCAAGCTGATCGGATGCTAACCCAGCCTACGGGGTTCTAACCCAGCCTATGGGGGTGCTAACCCAGCCTATGGGGTGATAACCCAGCCTATGGGGTTATAACCCAGCCAATCGGGTGCTAACCCAGCCTATGGGGTTCTAACCCAGCCTATGGGGGTGCTAACCCAGCCTATGGGGTGCTAACCCAGCCTATGGGGTTCTAACCCATCCTATGGGGTTCTAACCCAGCCTATGGGGTTCTAACCCAGACGATTGGGTGCTAACCCAGCCTATGGGGGTGCTACATTTATCCTAATGTCACTGTGTGTGACTTTTTATGCTCGCTTTATATATATGTATATATATATATATATATATATATATATATATATATATATATATACATACATACATACACACACACTTGGGTCACCCAAGATCAGGGCAAGTCATAGCAGAGAGGTTAGACAAATTGTGGACAACTGGGGAAGGAACTGGCAACCCAATCCGGTATCTTTGCCATGAAAACCTTATGGATGAGCACGGTCCATATGGTCACGAAGAGTCGGACCCGACTGAACGACAGAACAAATAAATATATATATATATATATATATATATTGCACTCTACAGTGGTCATTTAGGGTGCACTGAATATGACAAAGTTGAAGAGTCACATTCAAAGTGGGGCATTTGGTTCATTAAATGTAACTAAACTAAAGGTGTCACACTCTGTGTGGTAGTCTATAGTGCAACAACTTTGCAATACACTTTGTTTAAAGAAATGCAATTTTCTTAGTGAAATCTCACCTATAAAAATGTATTTTCCTACTTATTATCAGAGATGAATCTGGTCCCAGCACATTACCATCTATCAGTGTATCAGTCTGATAAAAATCATAGTCTAGGTCAGGGGTGGCAAAGTTCGGTCCTGGAGAGCCCCGCACAGGGCATGATTTAAGGATTTCCTTTCTGTGCAGAGGTGAGTCAATCAAGATGACTGAAGAAGCAATTGACTCACCTGTGCGCAGCAGGAATATCCGCAAATCCTGGCCTGTGTGGGGCTATCCTTGCCCACCCCTGGTCTAGAGGCTGAATGGACATTTTACCAACAGCATTGAGACTGTCCTGTCTCAGTAATTCATTTCCTTGGGGTATATACTTTATATTTTGGGGAAGTGACAAATAAAATGCAACTTTGCAGGGGCCATTTCAGTAAGAAAACAGCATTATAGTGTATTGCAAAGTTGTTCATGTTACTTAGAGTGCATCATAGAGTATTTAAAACATAACTATTGGCTTTTAAAGGGACATTGAAGACATGTTTTTTATTTTGTTGCACGTGAAAGTCGGTATTTGATAATGTACCACTGTGTGTTTTCTTTTTTCAAATGTTATTTTTATAGTAGAAAAGAAATGGTTTAAATGTGTAATTGATCTGAGGGCTTGTCTCTGTCAGCCAGTAATATATGAGTATGAGTCATACTTGTGTGAAAATGTGCCAGGATTTGGACAAGGATGGTATAAAAAGGTAAAGTGCTGTGTTAGTAACATAGGACGAGAAATACTATAACGTGTTGCTCCATCCCTATTTGTTGTTGTTCAGGCGTGTCTGACTCTTGGTGACCATATGGACCGCAGCACTCAGTCTGTGTTTCTGGTAGTGCTTATCCATGTGTGCAAAGATGCTGAAGTGGGTTGCCAGTTCCTTCTCCAGTGCAGTTTGACATCGCTGCTATGATCTGCCCATCTTGGGTGACCCTACATGGTATAGCTCACAGCTTCATTGAGGGAATCAAGCCCCTTCATCAAGACAAGGTAGTGATCCAGAAGTGGTCTGGACTGGTCCTATGCATTCCATTAAAATGCATGTTAACTACATTTATTATTATCTTATTGTTATACAGAATAGTTTAATGTGTTCCAGTTACTGATCCTAATTGTACTAAGATTGCAATCTCTTAGCTGCCACCCCCCACTCATCCCCTGCATTGCCCAGGGCACTGTCCAAAAAGTCCCACCCCAAATGTCTGGGAAGCTGCCTCCTATTCATCTCACACACAGGGGAGGAGTTTGCGGACTATCCCTTAACGTTTAAAGGGACTTCGAATCTTTAGAACCCCATTGGCTAACAGTGATAAAAGTTGCTATGCAACGGCAAACCAATCAGAGCTCAGCGATCTGTTTAAAGGACTGAGACCCCTTGGGAGGTAAGGTGTCAGTGCTGGCTGCTCAAGGGACTGTGTGACAACCTACCCCACACTGCGAGCACTCACTAACACTTCCATTTCTGGAGCTCGTTTAGCTCAGGTAAGTTTTATGTCTTTACTTGAACATATATATCTGCCATTGTAACTTTTATAATACACAGTTTAGGTTGTTTTTATAACTTTTTTTTAATGAAGACATATCTTGTGATGATGCATATAATATATATATTTTAAAGCATTTTTTTAAATTCTGAAATATATATATATATATATATATATATATATATATATATATATTTATATTTATTATCATCATCATCATCTTTTTCACAAACCTTATTGTATATTTCAGAATGTATGTATTATACCAAAT
>CM050172.1:40541393-40558893 GCA_027410445.1 Discoglossus pictus | reverse complement strand
TTTTAGACATAACTTCTCTAAATTCTATTTTCCTTTAAAAAAAATATTGCTTTTAGTAGTAGCTTCTGATTTGCCTTATGCACTAGACTAAAATAATAATCTGTTATATGTGGGGTACTATAGAGCTTGAATGCCTTATACACAGAGCTGTTAATAAGTGAGGGGTTCCACTCTTTCTATTAGATTGTGTTTCCCAATCATATCTTGTGCGTCAGCTCCCATTTATTTGCACTGTTATAATGAGTCATCTCTCTCTCCTTAGATTCTGGGTCGCCTACTGTCCTCAGGATCATGCCAGTCCTTTCTGCTCCTCACCGAGTCCCAACCTCGACAGACAGAGAGCGTCTCCGAGAGGATGACAGTCTCACCAACCTCCAGTGGTTACAGGACTTCTCCATCCTCAGCACAGACCTGTCCTCCATTGCTATGATACAGCCTCCTAGCTCTTGCAACCCCCAAGGCCCCTGCAGCCCCCCAGCTGGTGATACAGCCTCCTACCATGCCCCTCGGATGGGAAGACAGAAGCCGGTCCCAGGACCTCTTTCCTGGCCCTCCCTGCCCTCCGCATCCCCCAGTCCTGTCCAGGAGGTGGACTACAGAACCAACCCTTGTGTGAAGCCACCATATTCTTATGCTAGCCTCATCTGTATGGCCATGGAAGCCAGCCAGCAGCGTAAATTGACCCTGTCTGCCATATACAGCTGGATCACCCAGAACTTCTGTTACTACCGGCATGCTGACCCCAGCTGGCAGGTGAGATTAAGAACCAGTTTATACAAATTATTTTCTCATTGTCTGTCAACCAATGAGTAATATCAAGGTCTTATGAGACTTTTTCCTCCTCGGTGGAAAATCAGATGGGACCTTCTATTTATCTTGGTGTAGGTCATTTGAGAACTTTCTTACTTGGAATAGGTTCAGATGTGACCTCCATTCAGTCTTAACATAGAGCCAAATGAGACCTCCTTTCTGTCTAAGCATATGGTCACACCTTAACCTTTTTCCTGGTGTAGTCAGTTCAGTTCTCATTTCTGTCTTGGCATAGGGTCAGTTGAACCTTCCTTTCTATCTTGGGATAGGATCAGATGAGGCCTCCTTTCTATGTTGGTGTAGGGTTGGATGAATATTGTATTTATTATTGCTTTGATGAACCCATTTATATCTAACTGAATATATAATCCGATGATGCATCCATTTGTGCACTGAATCTTAGTTAACCACCTCCACATGTGAGGATCTAAGTGATCTTTCATAGTTTTCTACAGGACATGAGTGACATTTTCTATGTATGAGCTATGGGTTCCTCTTGCATCAGTATATAGGCTCCATGTTTACCTTTTTTTATTGTGTGTAGGATCTCAGGGGACCTCTTCTCTGATGGGATTCTTCTCGTGCTATGATATCTCACTCAGCACTTTGCATTATTCATTGGAATCCTCCTCATTCAATGAGGTCTCTGCCAGGTGTCTCTCTGGTCAGACATCTGCTCTGTGACTGATCTCAGAGACAGCTGTATAATGGGCACTTTGTCCTGTTAGAAAGAGACACCTGAGCTACTAACTAGAGGAGGGGGAGGAGAGGAGCAGGGGGAGAGCACAAGGAGTAAAAGAGATGTGTAAGGTGCATCTCCCCTGACCGGTCACTACAAATCCATTCTTGTGAATGTTGGCTTTTGAACAGCCAATTATTTTTAAAGTATTATAGAGGTTAAACAGGTAACTATTTACGATTGTGCACCAGAGTAAGACGAGGGTTTCTCTATTCTATGCAGGGGGTCCAGATCTCCCACTTAAAGGGACCATGTGAATATTAGCACTTTTGGTAGACGAGATCCTTTATTTCCAAACGACCTCTATTTATATTCTCAGAACACTCCTCATTTAAAGGGGATGTCTGGTTACTCTACTGAAAAGGCCAATGTAGTTTCACAAAAATTTGACTTGAAGTATGTAACAAACAACATCAAGTAAGATGTGAGCATGAAACCATAGTTAAAAGACTCTGCTTGTGCCATAGGAACTTCCATAATGGGACTGTTAGCTTAACTGTAACCTAAAGGGAAGGGTTATCCTACTCAGGCTTACATTTCTTATGGTCATGTGGCTATTTGAATACCAGTTTTTCAACAAAACTGAATCCATGTTCTACGTGTAAGATCAGACCTCTTGTATATGTGCCATATAACCTTGTAATGTACAATAATATTTATATACTTGCTTATTTCAGAACTCTATCCGGCATAACTTGTCTCTGAACAAGTGCTTTATGAAGGTTCCCCGAGGTAAGGATGAGCCTGGCAAGGGGGGATTCTGGCAAATGGACCCTCGCTATGCTGACATGTTTGTGAATGGGGTGCTGAAGAGGAGAAGGATGCCCTCCTCCCACCTGGATCCTCCACGTTGTAACAAGATGGCGTCCCACCATCCTTATCACCCTAATGGTCACCACCAGCCACAGATCTCCTGCAGACACAAGCAGTCACGCAGGCGTGAAAAGCAGAGTCCTGTGTTGCCAGCATTGAGGGTCCCAGAACGCCATGGGGACACTCTTTTTGCCCCAGAAGACCCTATGCATGGGAGCAATTTTGATGACCTGGATTTACAGACAGCTTTGATATCTTTGTGGTGGGAGGGAGACATGGCCCAGTCTGGAATGAGTACCTCTATGACAGGGACTCCTGGGCTGGAAGTCGGCCCACAGGATACCTCCATGTTGGACAATCACTGGTACATAGCATCAGAGCCCCAGCAGTCCTGGGAAGAGGTTAAGGAGGAACCAGTTGCAGAGCAATGGTATGGTGATACTGGATATACAGATGTACTCTACGAATGTCCGCCTTGGGAACGTGTGGACACTTTACTATGACCAGTCACTGTCTAATATATGCCTATGGCTTAATTACAAACCAAAACCTGGGTGGTAGAACACAAAATGGCTGACTAGTGAGACAGAATTACGTTGTTGGCCATTTTGTCTCCACAACATGCCATTTGATGCACTGCTGATCAACAAGTTGTGCAAGAAGGGAGTCTGAGATATTAGGTGTTTACCTGAACCCAGGAGCACTCCTCATGGACAAGATGGTGGCAGCCATATAACTGGTTGCCATGGAGATATGTGGAAGCCTCCATCTATCATTCAGCAATGAACGCTCTTAGCCATATAATGCCTTTCCAGGACATTTTATTTGCTATTAAATAAATGACATGTTTTATATTGAAACAAGCTGCTCAACTTGCCGTAAAAAAAACAGGTTTTAACGCATTTCTGTAAAAAATAAATCACCATATTTAATATACCCTAATAAAATAGGCAAATATATATATTTTTTACACTTTCTTTATAATATAGTAATCCAGTCACCATGATGAGGAACTGGGAGTGCATGATGGGCCTTGGGGCCGACACATGTGGGGGACGAGCCAGCAGGGGGGGCTACTGGGTGCTCTATACGTCTGATCGTTCGTATTTGTAGGCCCAATCGGGCCTGGCCTGTGCAAAATAAAATAGAAAACTTGAAACCGTGAATCAGATTTTTATTTGAAAGTGAGAAATATAAAGAAATGCTCAGGACACCTGAGGGTCTGTGTGTAAGAACCGTGTGCTGCAACATGTGTGAGCGTGTAACTAGAAAGCGTGAGCAACTGCGGTCATGAGTGCACGTTTTATTTTGTAGCTGCCGAGATCATATTTTTCAAAGTTTACTATTCTGAAGAACTACACTGAAAAACATTTACCACATCAGGATGCTAAGAGTCTACCATCTAGAAAATAAAAATATTCAGCCTCTAATGTATTATGTTTTATATGCAAATATGCTGCTGTGGAATCTGCCATTTTGGTTTCAGGAGACTGACTTCCTCAGGTGGGATGAGCCTCTGAATACATGTAAGACATGAACATACAAGCTTTGTGCGGGTTCCATCTTGGATTGCTAATCTACATGTAGCTTGAGTGGGAGGGATATCCTACATTGTCAAGCATGCTGTTTAGAGTTTGTTTTCAACAAAACTGAATAGAGATCTTTTCTGTATCTCACATCCCTCTCAGGTGTTCCATCCTTTTAACAGGATAGTCAAAATGTCTCCTGCCACTAAAGCAAAACTGAATAAATTAGTTCAAAAATGAAAGGCTGTGTTCATTTTGTTTTAATGTTTGTGAAAATATGTTCTACAAGACCAAGTCAGGTTCTTCATATGGACACTTCAGTGGCCCTTTAAAGGGACTCTGTCCCCCCAACAAGACGTTGATTTTGTTTTAAAAAGCACCTCATATATATTGTACTAGCAGTTTCTGTTTACAGTAAATCATTTCTGAAATATAATTTATTTTGCAGCTCCATATGTCAATGAGTGGTTAATTGCCAGATAACATTAGGGAATCTTTATTTTGTCCACTACAGAGCTAGACAAGCAGACTGTAATCCTAATTAGTACATCAAACCAGATAATTTGCATGCATGAGATGCTCATTTGCATATAAGTGCAACAACAACCTGGAATTTCCCAGGATTGATTCCTTGTAGAAAACAAATAGCACAACATATAGCCAGTTTTTCATGCTCTTTAAAATGAACATAAAATACAAGTTGCTTTTGGGATGTCAGTCCCCCTTTCTCCAGTGTCAGTAGGTACATCCCATGTGTAGGCTCTTTCTGTGGCTGCCTTATTGCAGTGTGAGATGTGAAACCTTAGCATCCCGTGTGATCATCTCTCAGTGCATGACAGCTAATTATTTCCAGCAGGGTCTCAGTTACCGGCTGTAATTATATAGAGGGGGCAGGTATTTCAGTATACAGAGGAGGCAGAGGGTGGGGAGACTCCTACATGACCTCTATGACCCCTGTTTAATTAAAGATTGTGGGGTGTGTGAGAAGTGCTGTCAGATCGTGGCTGTGGCCCCCCTTGGCTGTGGCCCCCCCTGGCTGTGCTCCCCCCCCCCCCCCCCCCCGCTGTGTGATCTCACTGTCCAGTCCTGCACATCAAAGGTAATTATTCTTTGTTGTAAATTTTCAAGTTTCTTACAATTTTTTGCACAATATCAGACCTCCATAATCACACCAGCTCTGTGTACATATGGGACTACAATCTTCTCCCCTACAATATCACTTACTTTCGTTTTAACGTTTTCCCTTTAAGTTTCTTCTCTATATCATATGTTTTTCTTCCTCACATAATTCTCTCTATTGTGTCTTTATCTCACATTTACCTCTCATTCCTACTTTCACACTTTCCTCCCTCACTCATCCTCATATTTTTCACACTCCCTCCTCTCCCCTCTAATTTTTCCTCTTTTTCTGTTATCCCCTCTCACTTATTTCTCTTGTTCCCTTCTGACAATTCACTTTCTTATTGTGCATCTCCTACCTCTTTCTTCACTTCTATCTTATACCTCCTCTCCCACTTATCTCTCTTTTTCCTCCTCTCCAACTTCTGCCTTTTCATTCCATGCCTCACACTTCTCCCTCTCATTCCTCCTCTCCCACTTCTACCTCTCATTCCTCCCTCCTCTCCCACTTCTCCCTCTCATTCCTCCCTCTTCTCCCTCTCATTCTTCCCTCTTCTCCCTCTCATTCTTCCCTCCTCTCCCTCTTCTCCCTCTCATTCTTCCCTCTTCTCCCTCTCATTCTTCCCTCCTCTCCCTCTTCTCCCTCTCATTCCTCCTCTCCCACTTCTCCCTCTCATTCCTCCTCTCCCACTTCTACCTCTCACTTCTCCCTCTCATTCCTCCCTCCTCTCCCACTTCCCCCTCTCATTCTTCCCTCCTCTCCCACTTCCCCCTCTCATTCTTCCCTCTTCTCCCTCTCATTCTTCCCTCCTCTCCCACTTCTCCCTCTCATTCTTCCCTCCTCTCCCACTTCTCCCTCTCATTCTTCCCTCCTCTCCCACTTCTCCCTCTCATTCTTCCCTCCTCTCCCACTTCTCCCTCTCATTCTTCCCTCCTCTCCCACTTCTCCCTCTCATTCTTCCCTCCTCTCCCACTTCCCCCTCTCATTCTTCCCTCCTCTCCCACTTCCCCCTCTCATTCCTCCCTCCTCTTCCACTTCTCCCTCTCATTCTTCCCTCCTCTCTCACTTCTCTCTCTCATTCTTCCCTCCTCTCCCACTTCTCCCTCTCATTCTTCCCTCCTCTCCCACTTCCCCCTCTCATTCCTCCCTCCTCTTCCACTTCTCCCTCTCATTCTTCCCTCCTCTCTCACTTCTCTCTCATTCTTCCCTCCTCTCCCACTTCACCCTCTCATTCTTCCCTCCTCTCCCACTTCTCCCTCTCATTCTTCCCTCCTCTCCCACTTCACCCTCTCATTCTTCCCTCCTCTCCCACTTCACCCTCTCATTCTTCCCTCCTCTCCCACTTCACCCTCTCATTCTTCCCTCCTCTCCCACTTCACCCTCTCATTCTTCCCTCCTCTCCCACTTCACCCTCTCATTCTTACTTCCTCTCCCACTTCTCCCTCTCATTCTTCCCTCCTCTCTCACTTCTCCCTCTCATTCTTCCCTCCTCTCTCACTTCTCCCTCTCATTCTTCCCTCCTTTCCCACTTCTCCCTCTCATTCTTCCCTTCTCTCCCACTTCTCCCTCTCATTCTTCCCTCCTCTCCCACTTCACCCTCTCATTCTTCCCTCCTCTCCCACTTCACCCTCTCATTCTTCCCTCCTCTCTCACTTCTCCCTCTCATTCTTCCCTCTTTTCCCACTTCTCCCTCTCATTCTTCCCTCCTTTCCCACTTCTCCCTCTCATTCTTCCCTTCTCTCCCACTTCTCCCTCTCATTCTTCCCTCTTCTCCCTCTCATTCTTCCCTCTTCTCCCTCTCATTCTTCCCTCCTCTCCCACTTCCCCCTCTCATTCCCCCCCCTCTCCCACTTCTCCCTCTCATTCTTCCCTCCTCTCCCACTTCTCCCTCTCATTCTTCCCTCCTCTCTCACTTCTCCCTCTCATTCTTCCCTCCTCTCTCACTTCTCCCTCTCATTCTTCCCTCCTCTCCCACTTCACCCTCTCATTCTTCCCACTTCTCCCTCTCATTCTTCCCTCCTCTCCCACTTCTCCCTCTCATTCTTCCCTCCTCTCTCACTTCTCCCTCTCATTCCTCCCTCCTCTCCCACTTCCCCCTCTTATTCCTCCCTCATCTCCCATGTTTCTCTCATTCCTCTTCTCCCTCTCATTCCTTCCTCTTCTCCCACTTCCACCTCTCCTTCCTCTTCTCCCATGTTTCTCTCATTCCTCTTCTCCCTCTCATTTGTCCTCTTCCCACTTCTCCCTCTTATTCCTTCTCCTTCCCACTTCCCCTCCATTTCTCCATCTTATTCCTCCTCTTCCACTTCCCCTCTCATTCCATGCCCCTCCCTCACTTCAGTTTATCACGCAAGCTGTACAATTACCAGTATAAATATTCTAATACCACATGACTTATTAATGAGAGAGCTCACTTGTCTGCAGCTGTCACGCAGCGATTCATCGCACATCCTCCCTCTCACTGTCATCTCGCCAGCCCCACACTCGCTAGTCTTCCCTCCACTCACCCTTCTATCTCTCTACCACTAGCATTCACAGTTATCACTTTCAGTACCCCTCACACTCCCAATTCTTTGTCTTATACTACCCTCACCCCCCCCAATCTCTCTACCCCTCACAGTCACCCTTATCTCTTTCACACTACACATCACACTCACTCTTCTCTCTCCCGCTCACACTCACTTTTGTCTCTCTACCTACCCCTCACATGGACCCTTCTTTCTTGTACACTACCTCTCACACTTACCCTTATCTCTCTCTCTCTACCCCACCCTTCTCACTCACACAAGACCTCACATTTCTATCCCTGCCTCTCACATATAGCCTTTTTTCTCTCACACTACCCCTCACACTCGCCCTTCTCTCTTTATCCACCCCTCACACTCACCTTTGTATCTCTCTCTATCCCTCACATTCATCTTGTCTCAGGTGCACATCTCTGTTTTGAGTGATTTCTACAGGACTAGTAGATTAGACTGTGTGTGTGCGTGATGAGTACAGGACTAGTAGATTAGACATTGTATGTGTGTGTGAGTACAGGACTAGTAGATTAGACATTGTGTGTGTGTGTGCGTGATGAGTACAGGACTAGTAGATTAGACATTGTGTGTGTGTGTGATGAGTACAGGACTAGTAGATTAGACATTGTGTGTGCGTGATGAGTACAGGACTAGTAGATTAGACATTGTGTGTGTGTGTGTGTGATGAGTACAGGACTAGTAGATTAGACATTGTGTGTGTGATGAGTACAGGACTAGTAGATTAGACATTGTGTGTGTGTGATGAGTACAGGACTAGTAGATTAGACATTGTGTGTGTGTGATGAGTACAGGACTAGTAGATTAGACATTGTGTGTGTGTGATGAGTACAGGACTAGTAGATTAGACATTGTGTGTGTGTGTGATGAGTACAGGACTAGTAGATTAGACATTGTGTGTGTGTGTGTGTGATGAGTACAGGACTAGTAGATTAGACATTGTGTGTGTGTGTGTGTGATGAGTACAGGACTAGTAGATTAGACATTGTGTGTGTGTAATGAGTACAGGACTAGTAGATTAGACATTGTGTGTGTGTGATGAGTACAGGACTAGTAGACTAGACATTGTGTGTGTGCGTGATGAGTACAGGACTAGTAGATTAGACATTGTGTGTGTGTGATGAGTACAGGACTAGTAGATTAGACATTGTGTGTGTGATGAGTACAGGACTAGTAGATTAGACATTGTGTGTGTGATGAGTACAGGACTAGTAGATTAGACATTGTGTGTGTGCGTGATGAGTACAGGACTAGTAGATTAGACATTGTGTGTGTGTAATGAGTACAGGACTAGTAGATTAGACATTGTGTGTGTGTGATGAGTACAGGACTAGTAGATTAGACATTGTGTGTGTGTGTGATGAGTACAGGACTAGTAGATTAGACATTGTGTGTGTGTGTGATGAGTACAGGACTAGTAGATTAGACATTGTGTGTGTGTGTGATGAGTACAGGACTAGTAGACTAGACATTGTGTGTGTGTGATGAGTACAGGACTAGTAGATTAGACATTGTATGTGTGCGTGATGAGTACAGGACTAGTAGACTAGACATTGTGTGTGTGTGTGTGTGATGAGTACAGGACTAGTAGATTAGACATTGTGTGTGTGTGATGAGTACAGGACTAGTAGACTAGACATTGTGTGTGCGTGATGAGTACAGGACTAGTAGACTAGACATTGTGTGTGATGAGTACAGGACTAGTTGATTAGACATTGTGTGTGTGTGATGAGTACAGGACTAGTAGACTAGACATTGTGTGTGATGAGTACAGGACTAGTAGACTAGACATTGTGTGTGTGTGTGATGAGTACAGGACTAGTAGACTAGACATTGTGTGTGTGATGAGTACAGGACTAGTAGATTAGACATTGTGTGTGTGATGAGTACAGGACTAGTAGATTAGACATTGTGTGTGTGCGTGATGAGTACAGGACTAGTAGATTAGACATTGTGTGTGTGTGATGAGTACAGGACTAGTAGATTAGACATTGTGTGTGCGTGATGAGTACAGGACTAGTAGATTAGACAGTGTGTGTGCGTGATGAGTACAGGACTAGTAGATTAGACATTGTGTGTGTGTGTGTGATGAGTACAGGACTAGTAGATTAGACATTGTGTGTGTGTGCGTGATGAGTACAGGACTAGTAGATTAGACATTGTGTGTGTGTGTGTGATGAGTACAGGACTAGTAGATTAGACATTGTGTGTGTGTGATGAGTACAGGACTAGTAGATTAGACATTGTGTGTGCGTGATGAGTACAGGACTAGTAGATTAGACATTGTGTGTGCGTGATGAGTACAGGACTAGTAGACTAGGCATTGTGTGTGTGTGATGAGTACAGGACTAGTAGATTAGACATTGTGTGTGTGTGTGTGATGAGTACAGGACTAGTAGATTAGACTTTGTGTGTGCGTGATGAGTACAGGACTAGTAGATTAGACATTGTGTGTGTGTGATGAGTACAGGACTAGTAGATTAGACATTGTGTGTGCGTGATGAGTACAGGACTAGTAGATTAGACATTGTGTGTGCGTGATGAGTACAGGACTAGTAGACTAGGCATTGTGTGTGTGTGTGATGAGTACAGGACTAGTAGATTAGACATTGTGTGTGTGTGTGATGAGTACAGGACTAGTAGATTAGACATTGTGTGTGTGTGATGAGTACAGGACTAGTAGATTAGACATTGTGTGTGTGTGTGTGATGAGTACAGGACTAGTAGATTAGACATTGTGTGTGTGATGAGTACAGGACTAGTAGATTAGACATTGTGTGTGTGTGCGTGATGAGTACAGGACTAGTAGACTAGACATTGTGTGTGCGTGATGAGTACAGGACTAGTAGATTAGACATTGTGTGTGTGTGATGAGTACAGGACTAGTAGACTAGACATTGTGTGTGTGCGTGATGAGTACAGGACTAGTAGATTAGACATTGTGTGTGCGTGATGAGTACAGGACTAGTAGATTAGACATTGTGTGTGTGTGCGTGATGAGTACAGGACTAGTAGATTAGACATTGTGTGTGTGTGTGATGAGTACAGGACTAGTAGATTAGACATTGTGTGTGTGATGAGTACAGGACTAGTAGACTAGACATTGTGTGTGTGATGAGTACAGGACTAGTAGATTAGACATTGTGTATGTGCGTGATGAGTACAGGACTAGTAGACTAGACATTGTGTGTGTGTGATGAGTACAGGACTAGTAGACTAGACATTGTATGTGTGTGTGCATGATGAGTACAGGACTAGTAGATTAGACATTGTGTGTGTGTGATGAGTACAGGACTAGTAGATTAGACATTGTGTGTGTGATGAGTACAGGACTAGTAGACTAGACATTGTGTGTGTGATGAGTACAGGACTAGTAGATTAGACATTGTGTGTGTGTGCGTGATGAGTACAGGACTAGTAGACTAGACATTGTGTGTGCGTGATGAGTACAGGACTAGTAGATTAGACATTGTGTGTGCGTGATGAGTACAGGACTAGTAAATTAGACATTGTGTGTGTGTGTGTGATGAGTACAGGACTAGTAGATTAGACATTGTGTGTGATGAGTACAGGACTAGTAGACTAGACATTGTGTGTGCGTGATGAGTACAGGACTAGTAGACTAGACATTGTGTGTGTGTGATGAGTACAGGACTAGTAGACTAGACATTGTGTGTGTGTGTGTGATGAGTACAGGACTAGTAGATTAGACATTGTATGTGTGTGTGAGTACAGGACTAGTAGATTAGACATTGTGTGTGTGTGTGAGTACAGGACTAGTAGATTAGACATTGTGTGTGTGTGATGAGTACAGGACTAGTAGATTAGACATTGTATGTGTGTGTGAGTACAGGACTAGTAGATTAGACATTGTGTGAGTGTGTGAGTACAGGACTAGTAGATTAGACATTGTGTGTGCGTGATGAGTACAGGACTAGTAGATTAGACATTGTATGTGTGTGTGAGTACAGGACTAGTAGATTAGACATTGTGTGAGTGTGTGAGTACAGGACTAGTAGATTAGACATTGTGTGAGTGTGTGAGTACAGGACTAGTAGATTAGACATTGTGTGTGTGTGTGATGAGTACAGGACTAGTAGACTAGACATTGTGTGTGTGTGTGATGAGTACAGGACTAGTAGACTAGACATTGTGTGTGTGTGTGATGAGTACAGGACTAGTAGATTAGACATTGTGTGTGTGTGCGTGATGAGTACAGGACTAGTAGATTAGACATTGTGTGTTTGTGTGATGAGTACAGGACTAGTAGATTAGACATTGTGTGTGTGTGATGAGTACAGGACTAGTAGACTAGACATTGTGTGTGCGTGATGAGTACAGGACTAGTAGATTAGACATTGTGTGTGCGTGATGAGTACAGGACTAGTAGATTAGACATTGTGTGTGCGTGATGAGTACAGGACTAGTAGATTAGACATTGTGTGTGTGTGATGAGTACAGGACTAGTAGATTAGACATTGTGTGTGCGTGATGAGTACAGGACTAGTAGATTAGACATTGTGTGTTTGTGTGATGAGTACAGGACTAGTAGATTAGACATTGTGTGTTTGTGTGATGAGTACAGGACTAGTAGACTAGACATTGTGTGTGTGTGCGTGATGAGTACAGGACTAGTAGATTAGACATTGTGTGTTTGTGTGATGAGTACAGGACTAGTAGATTAGACATTGTGTGTGTGTGATGAGTACAGGACTAGTAGATTAGACATTGTGTGTTTGTGTGTGATGAGTACAGGACTAGTAGACTAGACATTGTGTGTGTGTGATGAGTACAGGACTAGTAGATTAGACATTGTGTGTGCGTGATGAGTACAGGACTAGTAGATTAGACATTGTGTGTTTGTGTGATGAGTACAGGACTAGTAGATTAGACATTGTGTGTTTGTGTGATGAGTACAGGACTAGTAGACTAGACATTGTGTGTGTGTGCGTGATGAGTACAGGACTAGTAGATTAGACATTGTGTGTTTGTGTGATGAGTACAGGACTAGTAGATTAGACATTGTGTGTGTGTGCGTGATGAGTACAGGACTAGTAGACTAGACATTGTGTGTGTGTGTGTGATGAGTACAGGACTAGTAGACTAGACATTGTGTATGTGTGTGTGATGAGTACAGGACTAGTAGATTAGACATTGTGTGTGTGTGCGTGATGAGTACAGGACTAGTAGACTAGACATTGTGTGTGTGCGTGATGAGTACAGGACTAGTAGACTAGACATTGTGTGTGTGCGTGATGAGTACAGGACTAGTAGACTAGACATTGTGTATGTGTGCGTGATGAGTACAGGACTAGTAGACTAGACATTGTGTGTGTGCGTGATGAGTACAGGACTAGTAGACTAGACATTGTGTGCGTGATGAGTACAGGACTAGTAGATTAGACAGTGTGTGTGTGTGTGATGAGTACAGGACTAGTAGATTAGACATTGTATGTGTGCGTGATGAGTACAGGACTAGTAGACTAGACATTGTGTGTGCGTGATGAGTACAGGACTAGTAGATTAGACATTGTATGTGTGCGTGATGAGTACAGGACTAGTAGATTAGACATTGTGTGTGTGTGTGATGAGTACAGGACTAGTAGATTAGACATTGTGTGTGCGTGATGAGTACAGGACTAGTAGATTAGACATTGTGTGTGTGTGTGATGAGTACAGGACTAGTAGATTAGACATTGTGTGTGTGTTTGTGTGTGATGAGTACAGGACTAGTAGACTAGACATTGTGTGTGTGTGATGAGTACAGGACTAGTAGATTAGACATTGTGTGTGTGTGTGATGAGTACAGGACTAGTAGATTAGACATTGTGTGTGCGTGATGAGTACAGGACTAGTAGATTAGACATTGTGTGTTTGTGTGATGAGTACAGGACTAGTAGATTAGACATTGTGTGTGTGTGATGAGTACAGGACTAGTAGATTAGACATTGTGTGTGCGTGATGAGTACAGGACTAGTAGACTAGACATTGTGTGTGCGAGATGAGTACAGGACTAGTAGACTAGACATTGTGTGTGCGTGATGAGTACAGGACTAGTAGACTAGACTTTGTGTGTGTGTGTGATGAGTACAGGACTAGTAGATTAGACATTGTGTGTGCGTGATGAGTACAGGACTAGTAGACTAGACATTGTGTGTGCGTGATGAGTACAGGACTAGTAGACTAGACATTGTGTGTGTGTGATGAGTACAGGACTAGTAGATTAGACATTGTGTGTGCGTGATGAGTACAGGACTAGTAGATTAGACATTGTGTGTGCGTGATGAGTACAGGACTAGTAGATTAGACATTGTGTGTGTGTGATGAGTACAGGACTAGTAGATTAGACATTGTGTGTGTGTGTGATGAGTACAGGACTAGTAGATTAGACATTGTATGTGCGTGATGAGTACAGGACTAGTAGATTAGACATTGTGTGTGTGTGTGATGAGTACAGGACTAGTAGATTAGACATTGTGTGTGTGTAATGAGTACAGGACTAGTAGATTAGACATTGTGTGTGTGTGTGATGAGTACAGGACTAGTAGATTAGACATTGTATGTGCGTGATGAGTACAGGACTAGTAGATTAGACATTGTGTGTGTGTGTGATGAGTACAGGACTAGTAGATTAGACATTGTGTGTGCGTGATGAGTACAGGACTAGTAGACTAGACATTGTGTGTGTGTGTGTGTGATGAGTACAGGACTAGTAGATTAGACATTGTGTGTGTGTGATGAGTACAGGACTAGTAGATTAGACATTGTGTGTGTGTGATGAGTACAGGACTAGTAGATTAGACATTGTGTGTGATGAGTACAGGACTAGTAGATTAGACATTGTGTGTGCGTGATGAGTACAGGACTAGTAGACTAGACATTGTGTGTGTGTGTGATGAGTACAGGACTAGTAGATTAGACATTGTGTGTGTGATGAGTACAGGACTAGTAGATTAGACATTGTGTGTGTGTGTGCGTGATGAGTACAGGACTAGTAGATTAGACATTGTGTGTGCGTGATGAGTACAGGACTAGTAGATTAGACATTGTGTGTGTGATGAGTACAGGACTAGTAGATTAGACAGTGTGTGTGTGCGTGATGAGTACAGGACTAGTAGATTAGACATTGTGTGTGCGTGATGAGTACAGGACTAGTAGACTAGACATTGTGTGTGTGTGTGTGATGAGTACAGGACTAGTAGATTAGACATTGTGTGTATGTGTGTGTGTGATGAGTACAGGACTAGTAGATTAGACATTGTGTGTGATGAGTACAGGACTAGTAGACTAGACATTGTGTGTGCGTGATGAGTACAGGACTAGTAGACTAGACATTGTGTGTGTGTGATGAGTACAGGACTAGTAGATTAGACATTGTGTGTGTGTGTGTGATGAGTACAGGACTAGTAGATTAGACATTGTATGTGTGTGTGAGTACAGGACTAGTAGATTAGACATTGTGTGTGTGTGTGAGTACAGGACTAGTAGATTAGACATTGTGTGTGTGTGTGTGATGAGTACAGGACTAGTAGATTAGACATTGTGTGTGCGTGATGAGTACAGGACTAGTAGATTAGACATTGTATGTGTGTGTGAGTACAGGACTAGTAGATTAGACATTGTGTGTGTGTGTGATGAGTACAGGACTAGTAGACTAGACATTGTGTGTGTGTGTGATGAGTACAGGACTAGTAGATTAGACATTGTGTGTGTGTGCGTGATGAGTACAGGACTAGTAGATTAGACATTGTGTGTTTGTGTGATGAGTACAGGACTAGTAGATTAGACATTGTGTGTGTGTGATGAGTACAGGACTAGTAGACTAGACATTGTGTGTGCGTGATGAGTACAGGACTAGTAGATTAGACATTGTGTGTGTGTTTGTGTGTGATGAGTACAGGACTAGTAGACTAGACATTGTGTGTGTGTGATGAGTACAGGACTAGTAGATTAGACATTGTGTGTGTGTGCGTGATGAGTACAGGACTAGTAGATTAGACATTGTGTGTTTGTGTGATGAGTACAGGACTAGTAGATTAGACATTGTGTGTGTGTGCGTGATGAGTACAGGACTAGTAGACTAGACATTGTGTGTGTGTGTGTGATGAGTACAGGACTAGTAGACTAGACATTGTGTGTGTGTGCGTGATGAGTACAGGACTAGTAGATTAGACATTGTGTGTGTGCGTGATGAGTACAGGACTAGTAGATTAGACATTGTGTGTGTGATGAGTACAGGACTAGTAGATTAGACATTGTGTGTGTGTGTGTGTGATGAGTACAGGACTAGTAGATTAGACATTGTGTGTGTGTGTGTGATGAGTACAGGACTAGTAGACTAGACATTGTGTGTGCGTGATGAGTACAGGACTAGTAGATTAGACATTGTGTGTGTGTGATGAGTACAGGACTAGTAGATTAGACATTGTGTGTGTGTGTGATGAGTACAGGACTAGTAGATTAGACATTGTGTGTGCGTGATGAGTACAGGACTAGTAGACTAGACATTGTGTGTGTGTGTGATGAGTACAGGACTAGTAGATTAGACATTGTGTGTGTGTGATGAGTACAGGACTAGTAGACTAGAACATTGTGTGTGGTGTGATGAGTACAGGACTAGTAGATTAGACATTGTGTGTGTGCGTGATGAGTACAGGACTAGTAGATTAGACATTGTGTGTGTGTGATGAGTACAGGACTAGTAGACTAGACATTGTGTGTGTGTGTGATGAGTACAGGACTAGTAGATTAGACATTGTATGTGCGTGATGAGTACAGGACTAGTAGATTAGACATTGTGTGTGTGTGCGTGATGAGTACAGGACTAGTAGATTAGACATTGTGTGTGTGTGTGATGAGTACAGGACTAGTAGATTAGACATTGTATGTGCGTGATGAGTACAGGACTAGTAGATTAGACATTGTATGTGTGTGTGATGAGTACAGGACTAGTAGATTAGACATTGTGTGTTTGTGTGATGAGTACAGGACTAGTAGATTAGACATTGTGTGTGTGATGAGTACAGGACTAGTAGATTAGACATTGTGTGTGCGTGATGAGTACAGGACTAGTAGATTAGACATTGTGTGTGCGTGATGAGTACAGGACTAGTAGACTAGACATTGTGTGTGTGTGTGTGATGAGTACAGGACTAGTAGATTAGACATTGTGTGTGTGTGTGTGATGAGTACAGGACTAGTAGACTAGACATTGTATGTGTGTGTGATGAGTACAGGACTAGTAGATTAGACATTGTGTGTGCGTGATGAGTACAGGACGAGTAGATTAGACATTGTGTGTGTGTGTGATGAGTACAGGACTAGTAGATTAGACAGTGTGTGTGTGTGATGAGTACAGGACGAGTAGATTAGACATTGTGTGTGTGTGTGATGAGTACAGGACTAGTAGATTAGACATTGTGTGTGCGTGATGAGTACAGGACTAGTAGATTAGACATTGTGTGTGTGTGTGTGATGAGTACAGGACTAGTAGATTAGACATTGTGTGTGCGTGATGAGTACAGGACTAGTAGACTAGACATTGTGTGTGTGTGATGAGTACAGGACTAGTAGATTAGACATTGTGTGTGTGTGATGAGTACAGGACTAGTAGATTAGACATTGTGTGTGTGTGATGAGTACAGGACTAGTAGATTAGACATTGTGTGTGTGTGATGAGTACAGGACTAGTAGATTAGACATTGTATGTGTGTGTGATGAGTACAGGACTAGTAGATTGGACATTGTGTGTGTGTGTGTGTGTGATGAGTACAGGACTAGTAGATTAGACATTGTGTGTTTGTGATGAGTACAGGACTAGTAGATTAGACATTGTGTGTGTGTGTGATGAGTACAGGACTAGTAGACTAGACATTGTGTGTGTGTGATGAGTACAGGACTAGTAGATTAGACATTGTGTGTGTGTGATGAGTACAGGACTAGTAGATTAGACATT
>CM050172.1:40431456-40541293 GCA_027410445.1 Discoglossus pictus | reverse complement strand
TAGTTTGTGTGTGTGTGTGTGTGATGAGTACAGGACTAGTATATTAGACATTGTGTGTGTGTGTGATGAGTACAGGACTAGTAGATTAGACATTGTGTGTGCGTGATGAGTACAGGACTAGTAGATTAGACATTGTGTGTGTGTGTGATGAGTACAGGACTAGCAGATTAGACATTGTGTGTGCGTGATGAGTACAGGACTAGTAGATTAGACATTGTGTGTGCGTGATGAGTACAGGACTAGTAGATTAGACATTGTGTGTGTGTGTGTGATGAGTACAGGACTAGTATATTAGACATTGTGTGTGTGATGAGTACAGGACTAGTAGATTAGACATTGTGTGTGTGTGTGTGATGAGTACAGGACTAGTATATTAGACATTGTGTGTGTGATGAGTACAGGACTAGTAGATTAGACATTGTGTGTGTGTGCGTGATGAGTACAGGACTAGTAGACTAGACATTGTGTGTGCGTGATGAGTACAGGACTAGTAGATTAGACATTGTGTGTGCGTGATGAGTACAGGACTAGTAGATTAGACATTGTGTGTGATGAGTACAGGACTAGTAGACTAGACATTGTGTGTGCGTGATGAGTACAGGACTAGTAGACTAGACATTGTGTGTGTGTGTGATGAGTACAGGACTAGTAGATTAGACATTGTGTGTGTGCGTGATGAGTACAGGACTAGTAGACTAGACATTGTGTGTGCGTGATGAGTACAGGACTAGTAGACTAGACATTGTGTGTGTGTGATGAGTACAGGACTAGTAGACTAGACATTGTGTGTGTGTGATGAGTACAGGACTAGTAGACTAGACATTGTGTGTGTGTGTGATGAGTACAGGACTAGTAGACTAGACATTGTGTGCGTGATGAGTACAGGACTAGTAGATTAGACATTGTGTGTTTGTGTGATGAGTACAGGACTAGTAGATTAGACATTGTGTGTGTGTGTGTGATGAGTACAGGACTAGTAGATTAGACATTGTGTGTGTGTGTGATGAGTACAGGACTAGTAGATTAGACATTGTGTGTGCGTGATGAGTACAGGACTAGTAGATTAGACATTGTGTGTTTGTGTGATGAGTACAGGACTAGTAGACTAGACATTGTGTGTGTGTGTGTGATGAGTACAGGACTAGTAGACTAGACATTGTGTGTGTGTGATGAGTACAGGACTAGTAGATTAGACATTGTGTGTGTGTGTGATGAGTACAGGACTAGTAGATTAGACATTGTGTGTGCGTGATGAGTACAGGACTAGTAGATTAGACATTGTGTGTTTGTGTGATGAGTACAGGACTAGTAGATTAGACATTGTGTGTTTGTGTGATGAGTACAGGACTAGTAGATTAGACATTGTGTGTGTGTGCGTGATGAGTACAGGACTAGTAGACTAGACATTGTGTATGTGTGTGTGATGAGTACAGGACTAGTAGATTAGACATTGTGTGTGTGTGTGTGATGAGTACAGGACTAGTAGACTAGACATTGTGTGTGTGTGTGTGATGAGTACAGGACTAGTAGACTAGACATTGTGTATGTGTGTGTGATGAGTACAGGACTAGTAGATTAGACATTGTGTGTGTGCGTGATGAGTACAGGACTAGTAGACTAGACATTGTGTGTGTGTGATGAGTACAGGACTAGTAGACTAGACATTGTGTGCGTGATGAGTACAGGACTAGTAGATTAGACAGTGTGTGTGTGTGTGATGAGTACAGGACTAGTAGATTAGACATTGTGTGTTTGTGTGATGAGTACAGGACTAGTAGATTAGACATTGTGTGTGCGTGATGAGTACAGGACTAGTAGATTAGACATTGTGTGTTTGTGTGATGAGTACAGGACTAGTAGATTAGACATTGTGTGTGTGTGATGAGTACAGGACTAGTAGATTAGACATTGTGTGTGTGTGATGAGTACAGGACTAGTAGACTAGACATTGTGTGTGTGTGATGAGTACAGGACTAGTAGATTAGACATTGTGTGTGCGTGATGAGTACAGGACTAGTAGATTAGACATTGTGTGTGTGCGTGATGAGTACAGGACTAGTAGATTAGACATTGTGTGTGTGTTTGTGTGTGATGAGTACAGGACTAGTAGACTAGACATTGTGTGTGTGTGATGAGTACAGGACTAGTAGACTAGACATTGTGTGTGTGTGTTTGTGTGTGATGAGTACAGGACTAGTAGATTAGACATTGTGTGTGTGTGTGATGAGTACAGGACTAGTAGATTAGACATTGTGTGTGCGTGATGAGTACAGGACTAGTAGATTAGACATTGTGTGTTTGTGTGATGAGTACAGGACTAGTAGATTAGACATTGTGTGTGATGAGTACAGGACTAGTAGACTAGACATTGTGTGTGCGTGATGAGTACAGGACTAGTAGACTAGACATTGTGTGTGTGTGTGATGAGTACAGGACTAGTAGATTAGACATTGTGTGTGTGCGTGATGAGTACAGGACTAGTAGACTAGACATTGTGTGTGCGTGATGAGTACAGGACTAGTAGACTAGACATTGTGTGTGTGTGATGAGTACAGGACTAGTAGACTAGACATTGTGTGTGTGTGTGATGAGTACAGGACTAGTAGACTAGACATTGTGTGCGTGATGAGTACAGGACTAGTAGATTAGACATTGTGTGTTTGTGTGATGAGTACAGGACTAGTAGATTAGACATTGTGTGTGTGTGATGAGTACAGGACTAGTAGACTAGACATTGTGTGTGTGTGTGTGATGAGTACAGGACTAGTAGACTAGACATTGTGTGTGTGTGATGAGTACAGGACTAGTAGATTAGACATTGTGTGTGTGTGTGATGAGTACAGGACTAGTAGATTAGACATTGTGTGTGTGTGTGATGAGTACAGGACTAGTAGATTAGACATTGTGTGTGTGTGTGTGTGATGAGTACAGGACTAGTAGACTAGACATTGTGTGTGTGTGATGAGTACAGGACTAGTAGACTAGACATTGTGTGTGTGTGATGAGTACAGGACTAGTAGATTAGACATTGTGTGTGTGTGATGAGTACAGGACTAGTAGATTAGACATTGTGTGTTTGTGTGATGAGTACAGGACTAGTAGACTAGACATTGTGTGTGTGCGTGATGAGTACAGGACTAGTAGATTAGACATTGTGTGTTTGTGTGATGAGTACAGGACTAGTAGATTAGACATTGTGTGTTTGTGTGATGAGTACAGGACTAGTAGATTAGACATTGTGTGTGTGTGCGTGATGAGTACAGGACTAGTAGACTAGACATTGTGTATGTGTGTGTGATGAGTACAGGACTAGTAGATTAGACATTGTGTGTGTGTGTGTGATGAGTACAGGACTAGTAGACTAGACATTGTGTGTGTGTGTGTGATGAGTACAGGACTAGTAGACTAGACATTGTGTATGTGTGTGTGATGAGTACAGGACTAGTAGATTAGACATTGTGTGTGTGCGTGATGAGTACAGGACTAGTAGACTAGACATTGTGTGTGTGTGATGAGTACAGGACTAGTAGACTAGACATTGTGTGCGTGATGAGTACAGGACTAGTAGATTAGACAGTGTGTGTGTGTGTGATGAGTACAGGACTAGTAGATTAGACATTGTGTGTTTGTGTGATGAGTACAGGACTAGTAGATTAGACATTGTGTGTGCGTGATGAGTACAGGACTAGTAGATTAGACATTGTGTGTTTGTGTGATGAGTACAGGACTAGTAGATTAGACATTGTGTGTGTGTGTGATGAGTACAGGACTAGTAGACTAGACATTGTGTGTGTGTGATGAGTACAGGACTAGTAGATTAGACATTGTGTGTGCGTGATGAGTACAGGACTAGTAGATTAGACATTGTGTGTGTGCGTGATGAGTACAGGACTAGTAGATTAGACATTGTGTGTGTGTTTGTGTGTGATGAGTACAGGACTAGTAGACTAGACATTGTGTGTGTGTGATGAGTACAGGACTAGTAGATTAGACATTGTGTGTGTGTGTGATGAGTACAGGACTAGTAGATTAGACATTGTGTGTGCGTGATGAGTACAGGACTAGTAGATTAGACATTGTGTGTTTGTGTGATGAGTACAGGACTAGTAGATTAGACATTGTGTGTGTGTGATGAGTACAGGACTAGTAGATTAGACATTGTGTGTGCGTGATGAGTACAGGACTAGTAGACTAGACATTGTGTGTGTGTGTGTGATGAGTACAGGACTAGTATATTAGACATTGTGTGTGCGTGATGAGTACAGGACTAGTAGATTAGACATTGTGTGTGCGTGATGAGTACAGGACTAGTAGACTAGACATTGTGTGTGTGTGTGTGATGAGTACAGGACTAGTAGATTAGACATTGTGTGTTTGTGTGATGAGTACAGGACTAGTAGATTAGACATTGTGTGTGTGTGATGAGTACAGGACTAGTAGATTAGACATTGTGTGTTTGTGTGATGAGTACAGGACTAGTAGATTAGACATTGTGTGTGTGTGATGAGTACAGGACTAGTAGATTAGACATTGTGTGTTTGTGTGATGAGTACAGGACTAGTAGATTAGACATTGTGTGTGTGTGATGAGTACAGGACTAGTAGATTAGACATTGTGTGTGTGTGTGATGAGTACAGGACTAGTAGATTAGACATTGTGTGTGTGTGATGAGTACAGGACTAGTAGATTAGACATTGTGTGTGTGTGTGATGAGTACAGGACTAGTAGATTAGACATTGTGTGTGCGTGATGAGTACAGGACTAGTAGATTAGACATTGTGTGTTTGTGTGATGAGTACAGGACTAGTAGATTAGACATTGTGTGTGTGTGATGAGTACAGGACTAGTAGATTAGACATTGTGTGTGCGTGATGAGTACAGGACTAGTAGACTAGACATTGTGTGTGTGTGTGTGATGAGTACAGGACTAGTATATTAGACATTGTGTGTGCGTGATGAGTACAGGACTAGTAGATTAGACATTGTGTGTGCGTGATGAGTACAGGACTAGTAGACTAGACATTGTGTGTGTGTGTGTGATGAGTACAGGACTAGTAGATTAGACATTGTGTGTTTGTGTGATGAGTACAGGACTAGTAGATTAGACATTGTGTGTGTGTGATGAGTACAGGACTAGTAGATTAGACATTGTGTGTTTGTGTGATGAGTACAGGACTAGTAGATTAGACATTGTGTGTGCGTGATGAGTACAGGACTAGTAGATTAGACATTGTGTGTTTGTGTGATGAGTACAGGACTAGTAGATTAGACATTGTGTGTGTGTGATGAGTACAGGACTAGTAGATTAGACATTGTGTGTGCGTGATGAGTACAGGACTAGTAGACTAGACATTGTGTGTGTGTGTGTGATGAGTACAGGACTAGTATATTAGACATTGTGTGTGCGTGATGAGTACAGGACTAGTAGATTAGACATTGTGTGTGCGTGATGAGTACAGGACTAGTAGATTAGACATTGTGTGTGTGTGATGAGTACAGGACTAGTAGATTAGACATTGTGTGTGTGTGTGATGAGTACAGGACTAGTAGACTAGACATTGTGTGTGCGTGATGAGTACAGGACTAGTAGACTAGACATTGTGTGTGTGTGATGAGTACAGGACTAGTAGATTAGACATTGTGTGTGTGTGATGAGTACAGGACTAGTAGATTAGACATTGTGTATGTGTGTGATGAGTACAGGACTAGTAGACTAGACATTGTGTGTGTGTGTGATGAGTACAGGACTAGTAGACTAGACTTTGTGTGTGTGTGTGATGAGTACAGGACTAGTAGATTAGACATTGTGTGTGCGTGATGAGTACAGGACTAGTAGACTAGACATTGTGTGTGCGTGATGAGTACAGGACTAGTAGACTAGACATTGTGTGTGTGTGTGATGAGTACAGGACTAGTAGATTAGACATTGTGTGTGCGTGATGAGTACAGGACTAGTAGATTAGACATTGTATGTGTGTGCATGATGAGTACAGGACTAGTAGATTAGACATTGTGTGTGCGTGATGAGTACAGGACTAGTAGACTAGACATTGTGTGTGCGTGATGAGTACAGGACTAGTAGATTAGACATTGTGTGTGTGTGATGAGTACAGGACTAGTAGATTAGACATTGTGTGTGTGTGATGAGTACAGGACTAGTAGATTAGACATTGTGTGTGTGTGATGAGTACAGGACTAGTAGATTAGACATTGTGTGTGTGTGATGAGTACAGGACTAGTAGATTAGACATTGTGTGTGTGTGATGAGTACAGGACTAGTAGATTAGACATTGTGTGTTTGTGATGAGTACAGGACTAGTAGATTAGACATTGTATGTGTGTGTGTGATGAGTACAGGACTAGTAGATTAGACATTGTGTGTGTGTGATGAGTACAGGACTAGTAGATTAGACATTGTATGTGTGATGAGTACAGGACTAGTAGATTAGACATTGTGTGTGCGTGATGAGTACAGGACTAGTAGACTAGACATTGTGTGTATGTGTGTGTGATGAGTACAGGACTAGTAGATTAGACATTGTGTGTGTGATGAGTACAGGACTAGTAGATTAGACATTGTGTGTGTGTGATGAGTACAGGACTAGTAGATTAGACATTGTGTGTGATTAGTACAGGACTAGTAGATTAGACATTGTGTGTGCGTGATGAGCACAGGACTAGTAGATTAGACATTGTATGTGTGTGTGATGAGTACAGGACTAGTAGACTAGACATTGTGTGTGTGTGTGCGTGATGAGTACAGGACTAGTAGATTAGACATTGTGTGTGCGTGATGAGTACAGGACTAGTAGACTAGACATTGTGTGTATGTGTGTGTGATGAGTACAGGACTAGTAGATTAGACATTGTGTGTGTGTTTGTGTGTGATGAGTACAGGACTAGTAGACTAGACATTGTGTGTGTGTGATGAGTACAGGACTAGTAGATTAGACATTGTGTGTGTGTGATGAGTACAGGACTAGTAGATTAGACATTGTGTGTGTGTGATGAGTACAGGACTAGTAGATTAGACATTGTGTGTGTGTGTGATGAGTACAGGACTAGTAGACTAGACATTGTGTGTGTGTGTGATGAGTACAGGACTAGTAGACTAGACATTGTGTGTGTGTGTGATGAGTACAGGACTAGTAGATTAGACATTGTGTGTGTGTGTGATGAGTACAGGACTAGTAGATTAGACATTGTGTGTGTGTGATGAGTACAGGACTAGTAGACTAGACATTGTGTGTGTGTGTGATGAGTACAGGACTAGTAGACTAGACATTGTGTGTGTGTGTGATGAGTACAGGACTAGTAGATTAGACAGTGTGTGTGATGAGTACAGGACTAGTAGATTAGACATTGTGTGTGTGTGTGATGAGTACAGGACTAGTAGATTAGACATTGTGTGTGTGTGTGATGAGTACAGGACTAGTAGACTAGACATTGTGTGTGTGTGTGATGAGTACAGGACTAGTAGATTAGACATTGTGTGTGTGTGTGATGAGTACAGGACTAGTAGATTAGACATTGTGTGTGTGTGTGATGAGTACAGGACTAGTAGACTAGACATTGTGTGTGTGTGATGAGTACAGGACTAGTAGATTAGACATTGTGTGTGTGTGATGAGTACAGGACTAGTAGATTAGACATTGTGTGTGTGTGATGAGTACAGGACTAGTAGATTAGACATTGTGTATGTGTGTGATGAGTACAGGACTAGTAGATTAGACATTGTGTGTGTGTGTGATGAGTACAGGACTAGTAGATTAGACATTGTGTGTGCGTGATGAGTACAGGACTAGTAGATTAGACATTGTGTGTGCGTGATGAGTACAGGACTAGTAGATTAGACATTGTGTGTGCGTGATGAGTACAGGACTAGTAGACTAGACATTGTGTGTGCGCGTGATGAGTACAGGACTAGTAGACTAGACATTGTGTGTGTGATGAGTACAGGACTAGTAGATTAGACATTGTGTGTGCATGATGAGTACAGGACTAGTAGATTAGACATTGTGTGTGTGTGTGATGAGTACAGGACTAGTAGACTAGACATTGTGTGTGTGTGTGTGATGAGTACAGGACTAGTAGATTAGACATTGTATGTGTGCGTGATGAGTACAGGACTAGTAGATTAGACATTGTGTGTGTGTGATGAGTACAGGACTAGTAGATTAGACATTGTGTGTGTGTGATGAGTACAGGACTAGTAGACTAGACATTGTGTGTGTGTGTGATGAGTACAGGACTAGTAGACTAGACATTGTGTGTGTGTGTGATGAGTACAGGACTAGTAGATTAGACATTGTGTGTGTGTGTGATGAGTACAGGACTAGTAGATTAGACATTGTGTGTGTGTGTGATGAGTACAGGACTAGTAGACTAGACATTGTGTGTGTGTGATGAGTACAGGACTAGTAGATTAGACATTGTGTGTGTGTGTGATGAGTACAGGACTAGTAGATTAGACATTGTGTGTGTGTGTGATGAGTACAGGACTAGTAGATTAGACATTGTGTGTGTGTGTGATGAGTACAGGACTAGTAGATTAGACATTGTGTGTGTGTGAGGAGTACAGGACTAGTAGATTAGACTGTGTGTGTGTGTGATGAGTACAGGACTAGTAGACTAGACATTGTGTGTGTGTGTGTGATGAGTACAGGACTAGTAGATTAGACATTGTGTGCGTGTGATGAGTACAGGACTAGTAGATTAGACATTGTGTGTGTGTGTGATGAGTACAGGACTAGTAGATTAGACATTGTGTGTGTGATGAGTACAGGACTAGTAGATTAGACATTGTGTGTGTGTGATGAGTACAGGACTAGTAGACTAGACATTGTGTGTGTGATGAGTACAGGACTAGTAGATTAGACATTGTGTGTGTGTGTGTGATGAGTACAGGACTAGTAGATTAGACATTGTGTGTGTGTGATGAGTACAGGACTAGTAGATTAGACAGTGTGTGTGTGTGATGAGTACAGGACTAGTAGACTAGACATTGTGTGTGTGTGTGATGAGTACAGGACTAGTAGATTAGACATTGTGTGTGTGTGATGAGTACAGGACTAGTAGATTAGACATTGTGTGTGTGTGTGATGAGTACAGGACTAGTAGACTAGACATTGTGTGTGTGTGATGAGTACAGGACTAGTAGACTAGACATTGTGTGTGTGTGTGATGAGTACAGGACTAGTAGACTAGACATTGTGTGTGTGTGATGAGTACAGGACTAGTAGATTAGACATTGTGTGTGTGTGAGGAGTACAGGACTAGTAGATTAGACTGTGTGTGTGTGGGATGAGTACAGGACTAGTAGACTAGACATTGTGTGTGCGTGATGAGTACAGGACTAGTAGACTAGACATTGTGTGTGTGATGAGTACAGGACTAGTAGACTAGACATTGTGTGTGTGTGATAAGTACAGGACTAGTAGATTAGACATTGTATGTGTGTGATGAGTCCAGGACTAGTAGATTAGACATTGTGTGTGTGTGTGATGAGTACAGGACTAGTAGATTAGACATTGTGTGTGTGTGTGTGATGAGTACAGGACTAGTAGATTAGACATTGTGTGTGTGTGATGAGTACAGGACTAGTAGACTAGACATTGTGTGTGTGTGAGGAGTACAGGACTAGTAGACTAGACATTGTGTGTGTGTGATGAGTACAGGACTAGTAGACTAGACATTGTGTGTGTGTGTGTGATGAGTACAGGACTAGTAGATTAGACATTGTATGTGTGTGTGATGAGTACAGGACTAGTAGATTAGACATTGTGTGTGTGTGATGAGTACAGGACTAGTAGATTAGACATTGTGTGTGTGTGTGTGATGAGTACAGGACTAGTAGATTAGACATTGTGTGTGTGTGTGTGATGAGTACAGGACTAGTAGATTAGACATTGTGTGTGTGTGAGGAGTACAGGACTAGTAGATTAGACATTGTGTGTGTGATGAGTACAGGACTAGTAGACTAGACATTGTGTGTGTGTGTGTGTGATGAGTACAGGACTAGAAGATTAGACATTGTGTGTGTGTGATGAGTACAGGACTAGTAGATTAGACATTGTGTGTGTGTGTGAGTACAGGACTAGTAGATTAGACATTGTGTGTGTGTGTGTGTGATGAGTACAGGACTAGTAGATTAGACATTGTGTGTGTGTGTGTGATGAGTACAGGACTAGTAGATTAGACATTGTGTGTGCGTGATGAGTACAGGACTAGTAGATTAGACATTGTGTGTGTGTGATGAGTACAGGACTAGTAGATTAGACATTGTGTGTGTGCGTGATGAGTACAGGACTAGTAGATTAGACATTGTGTGTGCGTGATGAGTACAGGACTAGAAGATTAGACATTGTGTGTGTGTGATGAGTACAGGACTAGTAGATTAGACATTGTGTGTGTGTGTGTGATGAGTACAGGACTAGTAGATTAGACATTGTGTGTGCGTGATGAGTACAGGACTAGTAGATTAGACATTGTGTGCGTGATGAGTACAGGACTAGTAGATTAGACATTGTGTGTGTGTGTGTGATGAGTACAGGACTAGTAGATTAGACATTGTGTGTGCGTGATGAGTACAGGACTAGTAGACTAGACATTGTGTGTGTGTGTGTGTGATGAGTACAGGACTAGTAGATTAGACATTGTGTGTGTGTGTGAGTACAGGACTAGTAGACTAGACATTGTGTGTGTGTGATGAGTACAGGACTAGTAGATTAGACATTGTGTGTGTGTGATGAGTACAGGACTAGTAGATTAGACATTGTGTGTGTGTGATGAGTACAGGACTAGTAGACTAGACATTGTGTGTGTGTGTGATGAGTACAGGACTAGTAGACTAGACATTGTGTGTGTGTGATGAGTACAGGACTAGTAGACTAGACATTGTGCATGATGAGTACAGGACTAGTAGACTAGACATTGTGTGTGATGAGTACAGGACTAGTAGACTAGACATTGTGTGTGTGTGTGTGATGAGTACAGGACTAGTAGACTAGACATTGTGTATGTGTGTGATGAGTACAGGACTAGTAGACTAGACATTGTGTGTGTGTGATGAGTACAGGACTAGTAGACTAGACATTGTGTGTGTGTGTGATGAGTACAGGACTAGTAGACTAGACATTGTGTGTGTGTGATGAGTACAGGACTAGTAGACTAGACATTGTGCATGATGAGTACAGGACTAGTAGACTAGACATTGTGTGTGATGAGTACAGGACTAGTAGACTAGACATTGTGTGTGTGCGTGATGAGTACAGGACTAGAAGATTAGACATTGTGTGTGTGTGATGAGTACAGGACTAGTAGATTAGACATTGTGTGTGTGTGTGAGTACAGGACTAGTAGATTAGACATTGTGTGTGTGTGTGTGTGATGAGTACAGGACTAGTAGATTAGACATTGTGTGTGTGTGTGTGATGAGTACAGGACTAGTAGATTAGACATTGTGTGTGCGTGATGAGTACAGGACTAGTAGATTAGACATTGTGTGTGTGTGTGATGAGTACAGGACTAGTAGATTAGACATTGTGTGTGTGTGATGAGTACAGGACTAGTAGATTAGACATTGTGTGTGTGTGTGATGAGTACAGGACTAGTAGATTAGACATTGTGTGTGTGCGTGATGAGTACAGGACTAGTAGATTAGACATTGTGTGTGCGTGATGAGTACAGGACTAGAAGATTAGACATTGTGTGTGTGTGATGAGTACAGGACTAGTAGATTAGACATTGTGTGTGTGTGTGTGATGAGTACAGGACTAGTAGATTAGACATTGTGTGTGCGTGATGAGTACAGGACTAGTAGATTAGACATTGTGTGCGTGATGAGTACAGGACTAGTAGATTAGACATTGTGTGTGTGTGTGTGATGAGTACAGGACTAGTAGATTAGACATTGTGTGTGCGTGATGAGTACAGGACTAGTAGACTAGACATTGTGTGTGTGTGTGTGTGTGAGTACAGGACTAGTAGACTAGACATTGTGTGTGTGTGATGAGTACAGGACTAGTAGATTAGACATTGTGTGTGTGTGATGAGTACAGGACTAGTAGATTAGACATTGTGTGTGTGTGATGAGTACAGGACTAGTAGACTAGACATTGTGTGTGTGTGTGATGAGTACAGGACTAGTAGACTAGACATTGTGTGTGTGTGATGAGTACAGGACTAGTAGACTAGACATTGTGCATGATGAGTACAGGACTAGTAGACTAGACATTGTGTGTGATGAGTACAGGACTAGTAGACTAGACATTGTGTGTGTGTGTGTGATGAGTACAGGACTAGTAGACTAGACATTGTGTATGTGTGTGATGAGTACAGGACTAGTAGACTAGACATTGTGTGTGTGTGATGAGTACAGGACTAGTAGACTAGACATTGTGTGTGTGTGTGATGAGTACAGGACTAGTAGACTAGACATTGTGTGTGTGTGATGAGTACAGGACTAGTAGACTAGACATTGTGCATGATGAGTACAGGACTAGTAGACTAGACATTGTGTGTGATGAGTACAGGACTAGTAGACTAGACATTGTGTGTGTGTGTGTGATGAGTACAGGACTAGTAGACTAGACATTGTGTGTGTGTGATGAGTACAGGACTAGTAGACTAGACATTGTGTGTGTGTGTGATGAGTACAGGACTAGTAGACTAGACATTGTGTGTGTGTGATGAGTACAGGACTAGTAGACTAGACATTGTGTGTGATGAGTACAGGACTAGTAGACTAGACATTGTGTGTGTGTGATGAGTACAGGACTAGTAGATTAGACATTGTGTGTGTGTGATGAGTACAGGACTAGTAGATTAGACATTGTGTGTGTGTGTGATGAGTACAGGACTAGTAGACTAGACATTGTGTGTGTGTGTGTGTGATGAGTACAGGACTAGTAGATTAGACATTGTGTGTGTGTGATGAGTACAGGACTAGTAGATTAGACATTGTGTGTGTGTGTGATGAGTACAGGACTAGTAGACTAGACATTGTGTGTGTGTGTGATGAGTACAGGACTAGAAGATTAGACATTGTGTGTGTGTGATGAGTACAGGACTAGTAGATTAGACATTGTGCATGATGAGTACAGGACTAGTAGACTAGACATTGTGTGTGATGAGTACAGGACTAGAAGATTAGACATTGTGTATGTGTGTGATGAGTACAGGACTAGTAGACTAGACATTGTGTGTGTGTGATGAGTACAGGACTAGTAGATTAGACATTGTGCATGATGAGTACAGGACTAGTAGACTAGACATTGTGTGTGATGAGTACAGGACTAGAAGATTAGACATTGTGTATGTGTGTGATGAGTACAGGACTAGTAGACTAGACATTGTGTGTGTGTGATGAGTACAGGACTAGTAGACTAGACATTGTGTGTGTGTGTGATGAGTACAGGACTAGTAGACTAGACATTGTGCATGATGAGTACAGGACTAGTAGACTAGACATTGTGTGTGATGAGTACAGGACTAGTAGACTAGACATTGTGTGTGATGAGTACAGGACTAGTAGACTAGACATTGTGCATGATGAGTACAGGACTAGTAGACTAGACATTGTGTGTGTGTGATGAGTACAGGACTAGAAGATTAGACATTGTGTGTGTGTGATGAGTACAGGACTAGTAGACTAGACATTGTGTATGTGTGTGATGAGTACAGGACTAGTAGATTAGACATTGTGTGTGTGTGATGAGTACAGGACTAGTAGACTAGACATTGTGTATGTGTGTGATGAGTACAGGACTAGTAGACTAGACATTGTGTATGTGTGTGATGAGTACATGCACTGGTCGAGCTAGTAAATGATGCACATTTGGAGGGGCCCCCTTGTATATTTCTATACACCCAACAGAACTAGTAGAGGATGCCGGGTATGTTGTGACTGTGCAGTGCATGATCAGTACACGACTAGTAGAGGATACCGGGTATGTCATGACTGTGCAGTACATGATCAGTACACGACTAGTAGAGGATGCCGGGTATGTCGTGAGTTTGCAGTGCATGATCAGTACAGGACTAGTAGAGGATGCCATGTATGTTGTGATAGTACTAGTAGAGTATAGCAGGTATGTCGTGACTGTGCAGTACATGGTCAGTACACGACTAGTAGAGGATGCCGGGTATGTCATGAATGTGCAGTGCATGGTCAGTACACGACTAGTAGAGGATACCGGGTATGTCATGACTGTGCAGTACATGATCAGTACACGACTAGTAGAGGATGCCGGGTATGTCGTGAGTTTGCAGTGCATGATCAGTACAGGACTAGTAGAGGATGCCATGTATGTTGTGATAGTACTAGTAGAGTATAGCAGGTATGTCGTGACTGTGCAGTACATGGTCAGTACACGACTAGTAGAGGATGCCGGGTATGTCATGAATGTGCAGTGCATGGTCAGTACACGACTAGTAGAAGATGCCAGGTATGTCATGAGTGTGCAGTGCATGATCAGTACAGGACTAGTAGAGGATGCCGGGTATGTCATGAGTGTGCAGTGCATGATCAGTACAGGACTAGTAGAGGATGCCGGGTATGTCATGAGTGTGCAGTGCATGATCAGTACAGGACTAGTAGGGGATGCCGGGTATGTTGTGAGTGTGCAGTACATGGTCAGTACACGACTAGTAGAGGATGCCAGGTATGTTGTGAGTGTGCAGTGCATGATCAGTACAGGACTAGTAGAGGATGCCGGGTATGTTGTGAGTGTGCAGTGCATGATCAGTACAGGACTAGTAGAGGATGCCGGGTATGTCGTGAGTGTGCAGTGCATGATCAGTACAGGACTAGTAGAGGATGCCGTGTATGTTGTGATAGTACTAGTAGAGGATAGCAGGTATGTCATGAGTGTGCAGTACATGGTCAGTACACGACTAGTAGAAGATGCCAGGTATGTTGTGACTGTGCAGTGCATGATCAGTACAGGACTAGTAGAGGATGCCGGGTATGTCGTGAGTGTGCAGTGCATGATCAGTACAGGACTAGTAGAGGATGCCGTGTATGTTGTGATAGTACTAGTAGAGGATAGCAGGTATGTCATGAGTGTGCAGTACATGGTCAGTACACGACTAGTAGAAGATGCCAGGTATGTTGTGACTGTGCAGTGCATGATCAGTACAGGACTAGTAGAGGATGCCGGGTATGTCGTGAGTGTGCAGTGCATGATCAGTACAGGACTAGTAGAGGATGCCGTGTATGTTGTGATAGTACTAGTAGAGGATAGCAGGTATGTCATGAGTGTGCAGTACATGGTCAGTACACGACTAGTAGAAGATGCCAGGTATGTTGTGACTGTGCAGTGCATGATCAGTACAGGACTAGTAGGGGATGCCGGGTATGTCGTGAGTGTGCAGTGCATGATCAGTACACGACTAGTAGAGGATGCCAGGTATGTCATGAGTGTGCAGTACATGGTCAGTACAGGACTAGTAGAGGATGCCGGGTATGTCATGAGTGTGCAGTACATGGTCAGTACAGGACTAGTAGAGGATAGCAGGTATGTCATGAATGTGCAGTACATGGTCAGTACATGACTAGTAGGGGATGCCGGGTATGTCATGAGTTTGCAGTGCATGATCAGTACACGACTAGTAGAGGATGCCAGGTATGTCATGAGTGTGCAGTACATGGTCAGTACAGGACTAGTAGAGGATGCCGGGTATGTCATGAGTGTGCAGTACATGGTCAGTACAGGACTAGTAGAGGATAGCAGGTATGTCATGAATGTGCAGTACATGGTCAGTACACGACTAGTAGGGGATGCCGTGTATGTTGTGATAGTACTAGTAGAGGATGCCAGGTATGTCATGAGTGTGCAGTACATGGTCAGTACAGGACTAGTAGAGGATGCCGGGTATGTTGTGACTGTGCAGTACATGGTCAGTACAGGACTAGTAGAAGATGCCGGGTATGTTGTGACTGTGCAGTACATGGTCAGTACAGGACTAGTAGGGGATGCCGGGTATGTCATGAGTGTGCAGTACATGGTCAGTACACGACTAGTAGAAGATGCCAGGTATGTTGTGACTGTGCAGTACATGGTCAGTACAGGACTAGTAGGGGATGCCGGGTATGTCATGAGTGTGCAGTACATGGTCAGTACAGGACTAGTAGAAGATGCCGGGTATGTTGTGACTGTGCAGTACATGGTCAGTACAGGACTAGTAGAGGATACCGGGTATGTCGTGACTGTGCAGTACATGGTCAGTACAGGACTAGTAGAAGATGCCGGGTATGTTGTGACTGTGCAGTACATGGTCAGTACAGGACTAGTAGAAGATGCCGGGTATGTTGTGACTGTGCAGTACATGGTCAGTACAGGACTAGTAGAGGATGCCGGGTATGTCATGAGTGTGCAGTACATGGTCAGTACAGGACTAGTAGAAGATACTGGGTATGTCATGACTGTGCAGTACATGGTCAGTACAGGACTAGTAGAGGATACCGGGTATGTCGTGACTGTGCAGTACATGGTCAGTACAGGACTAGTAGAGGATACCGGGTATGTCATGAGTGTGCAGTACATGGTCAGTACAGGATAAGTAGAGGATACCGGGTATGTTGTGACTGTGCAGTACATGGTCAGTACAGGACTAGTAGAAGATACTGGGTATGTCATGAGTGTGCAGTACATGGTCAGTACAGGACTAGTAGAGGATGCCGGGTATGTTGTGACTGTGCAGTGCATGATCAGTACAGGACTAGTAGAGGATGCCAGGTATGTCATGAGTGTGCAGTGCATGATCAGTACAGGACTAGTAGGGGATGCCGGGTATGTCATGACTGTGCAGTACATGGTCAGTACAGGACTAGTAGAGGATACCGGGTATGTCGTGACTGTGCAGTACATGGTCAGTACAGGACTAGTAGAGGATACCGGGTATGTCATGAGTGTGCAGTACATGGTCAGTACAGGATAAGTAGAGGATACCGGGTATGTTGTGACTGTGCAGTACATGGTCAGTACAGGACTAGTAGAAGATACTGGGTATGTCATGAGTGTGCAGTACATGGTCAGTACAGGACTAGTAGAGGATGCCGGGTATGTTGTGACTGTGCAGTGCATGATCAGTACAGGACTAGTAGAGGATGCCAGGTATGTCGTGAATGTGCAGTACATGATCAGTACAGGACTAGTAGAGGATGCTAGGTATGTCATGAGTGTGCAGTACATGATCAGTACAGGACTAGTAGAGGATGCTAGGTATGTCATGAGTGTGCAGTACATGGTCAGTACAGGACTAGTAGAGGATGCCGGGTATGTCATGAGTGTGCAGTACATGGTCAGTACAGGACTAGTAGGGGATGCCGGGTATGTCGTGAGTGTGCAGTGCATGATCAGTACACGACTAGTAGAGGATGCCGGGTATGTCATGAGTGTGCAGTACATGGTCAGTACAGGACTAGTAGAGGATGCCGGGTATGTCATGAGTGTGCAGTACATGGTCAGTACAGGACTAGTAGAGGATGCCGGGTATGTCATGAGTGTGCAGTACATGGTCAGTACAGGACTAGTAGAGGATGCCGGGTATGTCATGAGTGTGCAGTACATGGTCAGTACAGGACTAGTAGAGGATGCCGGGTATGTCATGAGTGTGCAGTACATGGTCAGTACAGGACTAGTAGAGGATGCCAGGTATGTTGTGATGTAAATAAAGATAATAATAATAATGTGAAATATATGATCAGTGCAAAGTTAGTCGAGGATACTGTGCATTGGTAATTTTCAGATTTCCTTACTTGCATTAAATGTCATTGCCTAATACCAGTAACCTCATCTGGCAATTACCTGGGGATCAGTTATCTGGTATTAACCCTGTCACTACTGCACCCCAGCACTGTGCTGCCATCTCTCACATGTTGTACTGAAGCGGAGACCTTATCTACAAGAATCGCTGAGCATCACTGGTCTAGTTTACAAGCTCATTGTTCAACTAATACCCAGGGTGCAGAGCATTACTTAATACTGTCTGCAGATCATTGCTCCCGTACTGTGCGCAGAATGCAGAGCATTACTCAAATATTGTACATAGACTGCAGAGCATCGCTCATAAACTGCCTAGCTGCAGAGCATTACTCATTGCTCGTAGTCTGCAGAGCATTGCTCCCACTTATGCGTTACAGAATCCTGCTGGTCTTGTTCACAAGTTGCAGAGCATTTCTTCCTTAAAGTCCCACTGTAGCCCTATAACTAAACTACCGTATATACTCGAGTATAAGCCAAGGTTTTTCAGCCCTTTTTTTAAGGCTAAAAAGGGCCCCCTCTGCTTATACTCAAGTCACTCTCCCCCGTGTCTCTCTAACCCCCCTGTGTCTCTTTCCCTCCCCCCTCCTCATCCTCAACCCCCCCTCCTCATCCCCCCTCCTCATTCTAAACCCACCTCCTCATCCCCCCTCCTCATTCTAAACCCCCCTCCTCACTTTACCCCTCTAAATTCCTCCCCCTTTCCCCTCACTTACCTCCATCTGCAGCTGGTCCTCCGGCCTCCACGCTCCTTCCTGCGTCGGGACTCGGTATATGCTAATGACGTGATGTCACATGCGCGCCACGTCATTAGCATTGGCTGGGTCAAGACGCAGGAAGGAGCGTGGAGGCCGGAGGACCAGCTGCAGATGGAGGTAAGTGAGGGGAAAGAGGGAGGGGGAGGTATTTAGATGGATAAAGTGAGGAGGTGGGTTTTGGATGAGGAGGGGTAAAGTGAGGAGGGGGTTTTAGGATGAGGATGGGGGGGTTGAGGATGAGGATGGGGGGGTTGAGGATGGGGGGTTGAGGTTGAGGAGGGGGGCTGAGGAGAGAGGTTTTGGAGGGGAGCTGAGGAGAGAGGTTGAGGAGGAAGGATTAGGATGAGGATGGGGGCGTTGAGGAGGGAGGTTTAGGATTGGGATGGGGGGGTTGAGGAGGGGGGATTGAGGATGGGGGGTTGAGAATGAGAAGGGGGGTTGAGGATGAGGAGGGGGGTTGAGGAGGGAGGATGAGGAGGGAGGTTGAGGATGAGGAGGGGGGTTGAGGTTGAGGAGGGAGGTTGAGGATGGGGGGTTGAGGTTGAAGAAGGGGGTTGAGGAGGGAGGTTGAGGATGAGGAGGGAGGATGAGAAGGGAGTTTGAGCATGAGGAGGGGGGTTGAGGTTGAGGAGAGAGGTTGAGGAGGGGGTTGAGTATGAGAAGGGGGGTTGAGGAGAGAGGTTGAGAATGAGGAGGGGGGTTGAGGAGGGTGATAAGGGATGGGGGGAAGAGACACAGGGAAGGGAGAGGGGGGGGGACACAAGAAAAGGGCACACAAGAGGGGGACACAAGGCACAAGAGGGACACAGGGGGCAGCACATTTCCCACCCTCGGCTTATACTCGAGTCACTAAGCTTTCCCAGTATTTTGTGGTAAAATAGGTGCCTCGGCTTATACTCGGGTCGGCTTATACTCGAGTATGTACAGTATATTCTTTTTGTAGAACGACACTGAAAAAAATTGTTAATAATATTTAAAGAAAAGAAAGACACACCACCCTCTATTTGGTACCTTTTATATGAAATTATGCTGCAGTGGAATCTGCCAATAAGATTTCTCCCGATCCACCTCCTGACCTAGGCGAAAACGATGAATGCCCAAGTGCAGGTAGCTTAGAAGGACACGCCTAACAGATAAAGTAGCAGCCAAAATCAGCTGAGAAAATGGAAGCAAAAAAAATAATTGCGTATAAGTTAAGAATGGAACAGTTGTGTTTATGATTTTTTTTGCTTTTCCTCGTTATTAAGCTTAATTATATAAAATAACAGAAGACACTGGACCAGAGTGGTCGTTTAACCCTACCCTTCCCACAGTCTTGCACAACACCTACTGCATACGTGTGCTGGCTGAGCTGTGCATGGATGTCACTGGTCTTTATATGAAACAGGTCTTGCAGGTTTTAACCCTTTGTCCACCTTCTAGGAATGTCCAGCAAGACCAGACTTGCCCCGGCCTTGTGTACCTGCCAGTTCTCCCTCCAAGGGCAGAGTGACTGGCAGTGACACAATGCGTGTGGTCACTTGGGCCTGTCAGGACATGTCCAGTCGTGTCGCCACACGCATACCTCCACGGGTCCTTAACTCATACCTGCCTAAAGACTCAAAAGGGTTAAATGCATGGGGCATCTACCTTAAAACAAGTGTATACCCCCCCGATGCCACTCAGACCTGGTGCAATCTCAGCATCAAAGGCTGCCATGTCTCATTGTGCAGATCTGATATCACAGCTATGAACATGGCAGCCTGCATCACCACTTAAAGGTCAACTTCCACCTAAACTTAAAGTAATATTGAACACAATTGTTTTTCGTGCATCATGGTCTTGTAGCAATAAAGGCAAGCATTAAAAATCTTTACAAGTTCCCTGGTGGTTCAGTGGTTAGGATTCGGTGCCTTCAACGCCGCGTCCTGTGGAATCTTTCCTGTTATAGTTACAGCACAGGTCCGCCGCTGCAGTGCGGTGACCAACCGCTGGATGGCGCTGCCGATAGGTTAGAGAAGCTCTAAGCTTAGAATGGTAGCCTAAACCTTAAGCTAACCCTAACAGTTTACCTAAACCTTGACTCTATGATATGGCACTGCAATATCGGCAGCGCCATCTAGCGGTTGGTCACCCCACTGCAGCGGCTGACTGGTGCCGTAACCATAACAGGATAGGACCGACCTGGGTTCAATTCCAGTCAGAGAACCAAGAGGTCACACCACACTAAAGTAATGCAGGGTTGGGCCTGGTTAGTATTTGGATGAGAGACCACCTAGGAATACCAGGAGCTGTGTGCTGTGGCCCACTGGAGAAGGAACTGGCAACCCACTCCAGTATCTCTGCCGTGAATACCAAGTAGATCAGCAAGGTGTGTTACATTTCATTTAAACAATAATTGCCTCCTTTTATACCACGCCCCAGTCTGTATAAGCTCAAGGTCTCTCCATCCTCTGAATCCATACATCACTCAGGGAGTGGAGAGACAAGGATATCATATTACTTCGGGACATGATTCTAAAGTAGTAATTAACAGCCTTATTAAATTGCAATTCTGCAAATTCTAAAGGGCTCTATTTAAGCACATAGCATATTTTTTTCACAGAAGTTTTTAGTTAGGCTTTTTTAAATTTGCGGAATTACAATTTAATAAGGCACAGGAACATTTTAATAAAGATTTTTTTTTTTGCTTTATAAGGCCCTTTTAGTTTAACCAATAATCCACTTTTTAACATGTTTTATTGTATTAATATATTATTAAAATAATGGGATAATTTACTTACTCATGATTTTGACTTTCCATTTTCAACAAAGGGAGCAGCCATTTTGTTATTAATTGTCCTCACTTGATAAGCAAGGCCTCCATCTTGCAAATGCTGCCTTTGCAAATCAATATGCAAAACACAGAGCCACCCATTCTTTGTCCAGTGTATGTCACATGCTTGTTTTATGTCACTAATAAAACACGGGAGTGTGTATACATGGGCCTGTGTTGCATATTAATTTGCAAGATGGAGCCCTTGTTATAAAGTGAGGACTGTTAATAACAAAATGGGTGCACCCGTAATGGAAAATCAGAAGCCAAAATTATGACTAAGTAGTATTATGAGCATAAAGTCAGTTTAATCAATATATGGTCCTATCCTTTTATGGTAGCGCAGCACAAGGCAGCAGCAGTGGCGGTGAGCATTCGCTAGATGGCGCTGCCGATATGCTGGTGCCATATCATAGAGTCAAGGCTTAGGTAAACTGTTAGGGTTATGGTGAGGGTTAGTTCAAGCGTTATGCTAATATTGTAAGCTTAAACCTTCTCTAACCTATCGGCAGTGCCATCTAGCGGTTGGAGGTCGCACTGCACATAACAGGACACAACTGCCCACAACTTTTGAAGATTTTTTTTTTTTTTTTTTTTTAAGTAATGAGAACATAAATCAATAAATGTGAAATATAATAAGTGTGACAAGTTACAGCCTCTATATTCATTATCGATGCAGATTTGTGTGAGTGGGCTTCATATAAAAGTGACAACAAAAATAACAATGTTGAAGTGAATTATTGATCAGTAAACAAAATAAAAACAACGTTCCCATAATAATTACTTAACTGTGCACATCAGTTCTGGTTAATGTCCCTTTAAAAAGTGGTTTATGGGGGTCACAAGTGCAACAACCCTTGCAAAATGGCTCTAATGTAAAGAAATCTCAGTCCCTCATTTTTCTTTTAGTTAAAAAACTAAAATATGTACCATAATTATTTAATTTAGGTCACAGTATAAAATAGATATAAACTGTAGCTGTGTGGTATGAAACAAATACAAACTATTATTAAAACTGAAATGGGGGGATTTAAACTCACAACCTTTAACCACTATGCCAGTGATGGCGAACCTTTTTGAGCCCGAGTGCCCAAACCGCAATACATGCCAACTTTTTTTTCCTCTAAGTGCCAACACGGCAATTAAACCTGAATACTGAGTCTTAGACGAACAACGACAGGAACGCAGAACGTTGAAAATAAAACAAATGGCAGTTAGTGCGTGCCACGCAAATGGTGCTCAGAGGAGCAAAAGCCTCACATTATGTGGCAAACAGCATTGCCAGCCTTACAATTGTATTCCCGTCATTTTTGATAAAATTACAGACTGATCATTTCTTTGTCATGGACAAAAAAAATCCGAAGGGGATCAAATACTTTCCCCCCCCCCCCCACACTGTATGTATATATATATACATTTTTAGAGAGAGGAAATTAATATTACATTAATAAGCCCATTCACATGTCTAAAAGGCAGGGCCATGCAAATGAGAATACAATGCACCTCACTCTTTCAATCCAAAAATAGCAATTTTATACATTGCTCCCTTAATGCATATGCCCGCTTCCCCTTGTCGCCCCCTTCTCCCTTGTCTCTCCCCTTCTCTCTTGACTACCACTCCCTCTTGTCTCCCCACATCATTGTCTCTCCCTCCACTCTTGTCTCTCACTTTCTCACCCCCCCTTGTCTCTTACACCCTTCTCTCTCTCCCATTCTCCCTTGTCTCTCCCCTGCCCCTTATGTCTCCCCTTCCCCCTTGTCTCTCCCCCACCCTTGTATCTCCCCTTCCCCCTTGTCTCTTCCCCTATTTTTCCCTCTCCCCCCACCCTCCTCTCTCGCCTCTTGTCTCTCCCCTCCCCCTTGTCTCTCCCTCCAGCCTTGTCTCTTCCTTTCTCCCTTGTCTCTCCCCCCCCCCTTGGATCATACACCCTTCTCTCTCCCCTCCCCTTGTCTCTCCCCTTCCTCCTTGTCTCCCACCACCCCTGTATCTCCCCTTCTCCCTTCCTCCTTGTCCCCCACCACCCCTGTATCTCCCCTTCTCCCTTCCTCCTTGTCCCCCACCACCCCTGTATCTCCCCTTCTCCCTTCCTCCTTGTCTCCCACCACCCCTGTATCTCCCCTTCTCCCTTGTCTCTTCCCTCCATCCTTCTCTCTCTCCCACCCTTATTTCTCCTCTCTTGTACCGCTCACAATTGTCTCTGTTTTCTCCCTTGCCTCTACCCCCCCTTGTCTCTTTCCTTCCCTGTGTCTCTCCCTCCTCCTTTCTTTCCATTATCTACCTCTCCCTTTTGCCTCTCCCCTCTCTCTCACTCCTCCCTTCTCTCACTCTCCCTTCTCTACCTCTCCCTTTTGCATCTCCCTCTTCCTTTCTCTCTCCTCTCCCTTCCTCTCATGTGCCTCTACCTTCTCTCCCATCTCACTCTCTTACTTCTTCCTTTCCCTTCTGCCTCTCCCTATTTTCTTTCTCTCCATCCTCCCTTCTCTCTGCTCTCCTTTCTTCCTCCCTCCCTCCCTCTTTCTCTGCTTATCTCTCCCCCACCCTTGTATCTCCTTCACTCTTGTCTCTACCCCCACCCTTGTCTCTCCTTGTACTTCACTATTGTCTCTCCCACCATTCACTCTCTCTCCCCCTTGTCTCTCCCCTCCCCATTGTCTCCCCCCTTGTCTCTCCCCTTCCCCTTGTGTCTCCCATTACCCTTGTCTCTCCCCCTGGTCTCTCCCACCCTGCTCTCTCTACCCCCTTGTTTCACCCAACCTTGTCTCTCCCATTCTCCCTTGTCTCCCACACCCTTCTATCTCTCTCCCACACTTCTCTTTCCCATTATCCACTGTCTTCCCCCTTCTCTCTCCCCTTCTCCCTTGTCTCCCCCACCCTTCTCTTTCCCCTCTTGTCTCTCCACTTCCCCTTGTCTCCCCCTTCTCCATTGTCTCTCCCCTTCTCCCTCCCCCTTGTCTCAACCCTCTTCTCTCTCCCCCCTCTCCCTTGTCTCTCCCCTGCCCCATAACTCTTACCTTCCGCTTGCCTCTCCCCCTGCGGATCTCGAGGAGAGTCTGTTCGCCTGCGCCGCGCGCGCACGCTAGCACAGCCCTTCCTTTTTTAAGTGACGGGAGAGCGCTCAGGCGCCGTGCGCGCGCGATGAGCAGACCCAGCATGCTTCGGGCGACCTATGGCCGCGTGCCCACAGAAGGGGCACGGCGTGCCACCTGTGGCACGCGTGCCATAGGTTCGCCACCACTGCACTATGCCATCCCTATCAACATGATTTGGAATGGGTGAAAAGGAACCATATAACTAAAATAGCATATAAATTACCTACTTACTTAGCTTGTTATACAGTGCCTTGGATAAGTATATTGCAGATCTACAGAAATAGTTCCTAATGTTGAAGAGGAAAAAATAGTCTACATATTTAGCAAAATTATTAACAAATACAAAAACTTTGCGTAAGTATTTACCCCATTTGTGGTGAAGCCCTTAAATAAGCTCCAGTTCAACCAATTACCATCAGAAGTGATAATTAGTTGAATGGAGCAGCTAAAGTGTCCCATGATCCCAGATTAAATACACCTGTTTCTGGAAGACCGTAGAGTTTCTTCGAGAGACAGCATCATGAAGTCCAAGGAATTGGCAAAATAAGATGAATTTCCAAAGAAGCACCAATTACAAAATATCACAAACTTAATTAATGACACAGCCCAATGCACCTCGTTATATTCTCAGCCAAATCAGGGAAGGAGAGAAGCAGTCGTCCTACAAATGCTTGTAACCCAATCAATTTAGCATTAATGTTCAAAAAGAAAAACACTTTTCCATGTGATTTCCAATCTTAAAGTGATTTCAGCGGCCCATTAAAAAAGGATATCTGGATTTTACCAGGTACATAATATACCAGTGTATTTATTTATTTGTATTTTTTTTTTTTTATTAAGACGTTCTTATAAACTCTTAAAAAAATAATCAATTAATACTTAATCCACATATAACAAAAGATCAGAGGAGATCAAAAAAGGTTGAACTTGCACTAAAGTAATTTTTTTTTTTTTACTATGTAGCTGTTTCTACTGGCTAAAAATCACACATATTACCTGCTTGAGTCTGCCCTCTGCAGCTCACAAAGACACAGACTTGGATGTACTTCATCTAATACTAGCCAATCAGTGACCATCTCTCTGCAACATAGTGCTGAGACGTGGTCCCTGATAGGGTCGGGCACCACCCTAAACCTCCAGAGTCAATGGGCAGACACATAGAGGGACTAGGTGCTTGATTTTAGGCAGTAATAACAGAGCTTACTTCTTAATACTCCTTAATAAAGTACACAAAAGTAAATAGATACAAAGGTATGCTATAGATACACAATAAAATCCAGGAACATTATTTATATCTTTAAATGTGTTTTTAAAACCAGAGTCACCTCCACTGGAGTCAGTACAAGGTGTATAGGTTACCCCAGCCCCCCCCCCCCCCCAAACCACAATCAGTACAAGGTGTATGGGTGACCCCCGTCCCCCCCAACCACAATCAGTACAAGGTGTATAGGTGACCCCGTCCCCACCAACCACAATCAGTACAAGGTGTATAGGTGACCCCCGTCCCCCCCCCCAACCACAATCAGTACAAGGTGTATAGGTGACCCCGTCCCCACCAACCACAATCAGTACAAGGTGTATAGGTGACCCCCGCCCCCCCAACCACAATCAGTACAAGGTGTATAGGTGACCCCGTCCCCACCAACCACAATCAGTACAAGGTGTATAGGTGACCCCGTCCCCCCCAACCACTATCAGTAGAAGGTGTATAGGTGACCCCCGTCCCCCCCAACCACTATCAGTAGAAGGTGTATAGGTGACCCCCGTCCCCCCCAACCACAATCAGTACAAGGTGTATAGGTGACCCCCGTCCCCCCCAACCACAATCAGTACAAGGTGTATAGGTGACCCCCCCCCCCAACCACAATCAGTACAAGGTGTATAGGTGACCCCCGTCCCCCCCAACCACAATCAGTACAAGGTGTATAGGTGACCCCCCCCCCCCAACCACAATCAGTACAAGGTGAATAGGTGACCCCCCCCCAACCACAATCAGTACAAGGTGTATAGGTGACCCCCGTCCCCCTCAACCACAATCAGTACAAGGTGTATAGGTGACCCCCGTCCCCCCCAACCACAATCAGTACAAGGTGTATAGGTGACCCCCGTCCCCCCCAACCACTATCAGTAGAAGGTGTATAGGTGACCCCCGTCCCCCCCAACCACAATCAGTACAAGGTGTATAGGTGACCCCCGTCCCCCCCAACCACTATCAGTAGAAGGTGTATAGGTGACCCCCGTCCCCACCAACCACTATCAGTAGAAGGTGTATAGGTGACCCCCGTCCCCCCCAACCACAATCAGTACAAGGTGTATAGGTGACCCCCGTCCCCCCCAACCACTATCAGTAGAAGGTGTATAGGTGACCCCCGTCCCCCCCAACCACAACCAGCTCCCCAGGAGCAGAGGGTTTGAAGACAATTCGCACAAATCACTAATTATAATGAGATCTGTATATTTTATTATTTTATAACACTTCTCTTTTTCATAAATAGAAAACACAAGAGGATTTCACAATGACTTATGTGATTCTGAGTCTACATGACAAAGTAACTGGAGAATAGATCTGTAAGTGTAAAACTTAAAAACAAAACCGTGTGTGCATTATTATGGATACTATCAGAAATCGGATAATATTTGTATTATGCATGGCTGGATAATGTCTTATTAGGATAATGCTAGCATTGCTGATGATACAATCAAAGTGCCACCCAAGACATGGCCCTGTAACCGTATAGGTTTCATCTATTATAATGCAAGCAATCTTAATCCAATTATATAAAATGATGAATTATTCCCATTCTTACATTGCTTGTGCTTGCCATGTTGGCATCCCTCAGAGCATGTCATTGTGTTACTGTGAAACTCAACATTGCATTTTCTAATGCACATTGCAAAACAATTGGCTTCTTACGTGGTGTAGCTTCTAGTATAGGAGCCAGTATGTCATGAACAGAGAGGAAACTGCTGGCTATGCTAGATGCATTAGAAGATGCAATATGGAGATTCAGTTTAATTCCCCAATTTATTTTTAAAGGGCCATGACTTGTTCTACTTCTACAAAGTCCATTTCACATTATCTGGCTTTCTGAAAGTATCCATAATTATAAATATACAGCTATACATAAACACATATATCATGGATGTCACAGCAGTTGTCAAACTAATAGGTTGTGTCAATAAAAAGTCGGCACAAAGTATTTTACTGGATGCAGAGTATCAACTGGGGAATAGATGATTATGCTAAATGTTTAATCCCTCCAATGGTGTGCTGCATATATATATATATATATATATATATATATATATATATATATATATATATATATATATATATATATATATATATATATATATATAAAATCAGACAACTGCACTTGCAGGATTTTATTAATAAATGAATAATTTAGACAGTATTTTGCTCACTCCTGTCTACTGACACTAGCACCTGGGTAGAAGTCTATGGCACTCACCCACTGAAATATGTAAGTGTGTATATGAATTGGACACATGTATATGTGCAAATGTAAGAAAATAAGGTTTATAGACCGATACACACATAAATAAATAGGAAAAAATTAAATGTCTCTTTTGCGGGTGAAATAGATGCTGTATTTGGGTTAATAAAGCACCTATTTTGTGCACCCTTCTGTTGGCTGCCTTGAGTGTATGAATAAACATACATTTATTCAAGCATACATGTGTGTATATGTCCTTTATATGTAGTATGTGTGTATAATGATTATATATATATATATATGTATATATATATATATATGTGTATATATATATATATATATATATATATATATATATATATATATATATATATATATATATATATATATATATATATATATATATATATAGTAAATAAATATCTGTGTTCACATTTGAATGTCTAAAACAAGTTGAAATACCTGTTTCCAGCTCAGAAATCCGAGAAATACTGTTATTACACTGCATTCTGGGAAGCTGAGCTGGGACATGCAAATTATATATCTATCATACATTGAATTTTTACATATATTTATTATACACAAATACACTAATTGCACTCTCTTCTAGACCTTATGGAAACTTTACACGTAATGCATTTTAAAAATGAAACCCATTAAAACGATCTGTACAATCCACACGGACAAACAGACTTCTGTAAATGTACACTCAGGGAAGCAAAGACATTTATGTGTGCACTGTGGCGACTGGACCGTCTTGATAATAACTCCTTCACTGCAAGGGGAAGGGATGAAGAAGAGGAAAGTATTAACACTGCATTGTGCAGAGATTGTGCACTGCCTAATTTTCATTCCAGGTTCTTAAAGGACCACTGAAATGCCCTTTAATTAATCTGATATTTTAATTATGCATGCGCATTGATAAAATGATAGACAAAGATTTAAAAAAGAGAAATATTCAATATTAATCTTACTCTCACAAAGTACAAATTCAGCTGCTGCAGGTCAATAGTGGGAGTGAGCTTTGTCGAGCAGGCAGTGCTAAATTTACAGGCACAATATCATATCAACATAATGTTGCCATTGGCTGGAAACATGTTGTGTTAAGAGGGTTTCCATTGGCAATGAAGGCAACATATAAACAATTGTTTGGCCATGTATCTAACCAGATTGTTCATAAAACCTTTTAGGTCTCGGAGCCAAACCATCCTTTCCCCTTGATGTCAGTATAAGGGTGGAGACAATCCATTCCAATGAAACGGTAAACTTTGGAAGTGAATTTAAATACTGAATATTGCTATCATAAAAATGTTTTATTAATCATGAATGCATAATTAAAACAACTAGTTCCGGTATTAGGACATTGCAATGGTCCTTTAAAGGGCAATAAAGTACTTGGTATTTGAAGACTGGAAGCTCTATCAATCACACCCTCACCCTACCCTGGTTGTTCCTTTAACCCTCTATTATCAGTGGATGTATTCCAGATGTCTTGCCCATCTGCTGGGGAAAGCTTTGACCAACTGCAACGATCACAGGAACATGTAACTCCAAACCAAAGTGCAGCCCAATGGATGCCATTTACTGTCCTAGGCAGGTGGAGAAAGGTCAGTTTAGAGACGTTCATATAAAAAGAGGACTGATAGACTGTAGGGCAAACAGCAGCTACAAGATTGTAACATCCCTGGAAAATGCAGTGAATTCCATTAGAAGTTCTTACACTTTATAGATTTTCACATTTAAAAGTAAAGAAGCTTGAAACGGAATAGAAAAATTAAATCTTGCTGCCGCACTGGCCTCTTCTCCGATAAGACGTACTAAACGGTGCTGTTGAGGAGGACAACATAATGGAGTCCTGTAGGATGGAAATCATTTGATTGCTTCTTCCCTCTAAGACAAGTGTCCATTCTTACTGGGGGATGGAGATCAAGGGACGAGGAGCTGAATAAGATCCCAACAGGCCACACGCTGCAATTGTGAGCTCAATGACCTGTGGAGAGAGAGAGATGACAGACATTAGACCTCCAAGAATAGTCTTCTGTATCTCCTTACCAGCATGTCCCTGTAGCTGTATTAGTGTCAAGCCACTCTACCACTGCATGTTATCGGGTAATTAATGTAAAAAAGGATAAGGATCCTATCTGAGACTCAGAATCAATCAATTGTTGTGTTACTCAACATTCATTGGTAGCCTAGATGGTAAGGGAACAAAAAGCTCAGTTCTAGACATGGTTTCTCTATTGCATGCACAGACCAGAAACAGGAGATGATATAATAATATCAATAATCACCCATCAGTACTCAAGCATGGATTTATCCCAAAACATGGCCAGGTAATGGTCCTTGAAGACTTATATTGAAAAAAAAAATTGATCTAGGCCAATGCAAGTAAGGCATTCTTAAAGCAAATTATTTTGTATACAAATGTTCTAACTAGGTTATTTAAATTAATGTATCCTCTTCAAATGAGATTATTATATATATATTTTACTTCTAAGATACTTTTAGGATGCCCCCAAGGTAATCGATTATCAGCTTCTGGGGCCTCCCATATCTTCCTGTTCTCTCTCAATGCAGGCTGCCATGTTGCACAGCTGTGACATAAGGCCACACTCACAGGGGAAGAATGTCACACTACTAGTGTTTCATGTTGCTCAGACATACAGCATATCAATCACAGTTTATTCGCAGCATGAGACATTGGTAGTTTGCAGGTTTGCCCAGTCTGCATGACTTCAGGTCACAATTGTGCAAGATGGCAGCCCTCACGAGGGAGAACAGGAGAAAGGGAGAGTTTCCAGAAACTTAGAAACTCCCAGATAAATAGATTCTAAGTGGAAAAGTTATATAATTTGCGGTTGTTTAGTCGTTTAATTGCGTTTGCCTCTCTGAGACCTTATATACACCGCAGCACACCAAGCACATCTGTTAGCCACTGCCCCTCTTAGTATCATCATGCTCATGTTCGTTTCTTCAATGATCTCATCTATACATCTTTGTCTGCCTTCATTCTCTAAGGAATCCAGCCATTAAAGTAGTATCATCCGCATATCTGAAGTTGTTGAAATTTCTTTCAGGAATATCGATTCCTAATTTGGATGCATCCAGTGCCTTGCAAAAGTATTCACACCCCTTGACTTTTTACCTATTTTGTTACATTACAAAAGAAAGAACAGGGCGCAACAGCAAACCTGCCAAGAGACGGCCGCCCGCCCACCCAAACTCACGGACCAGGCAAGGAGGGCATTAATCAGAGAGGCAGCACAGAGACCTAAGGTAACCCTGAAGGAGCTGCAGAGTTCCACAGCAGAGACTGGAGTATCTGTACATAGGACGACAATAAGCCGTACGCTCCATAGAGTTGGGCTTTATGGCACAGTGGCCAAAAGAAAGCCATTACTTTCAGCAAAAAACAAAATGGCACGTTTTGAGTTTGCAAAAAGGCATGTGGGAGACTCCCAAAATGTATGGAGGAAAGTGCTCTGGTCTGATGAGACTAAAATTGAACTTTTCGGCCATCAAAGAAAACGCTATGTCTGGCGCAAATCCAACACATCACATCACCCAAAGTCCTTTTGTCCGTTGAAAACCTCTTGGCGCAAAAAGCTCACTTGACAAATCTTTATACTGACCCTAGATGTATTTATATAAAGGTAATCAGATCTCCTCTTATTAGACACCTTTTTTCTAGAGAAAAAAAAGTTTAAATTTGGTTAGTCTTTCTTCATAACTTAGCCCCTCCATTCCCTTTATTAGCTTTGTTGCCCTTCTCTGTACGTTTTCCAGCTCTAAAATGTCTTTTTTATGAAGTGGTGCCCAAAATTGTACTCCATATTCCAAATGAGGGCGTACTAGAGATTTGTATAGTGGCAGAATTATATCTTCTTCCCTGGCTTCTATACCCTTCCTAATACATGCTAATATTTTACTTGCCTTTGCAGATGCTTCTTGGCATTGAGCACTGTTACCTAGGTGGTTGTCCACTAGTACTCCTAAATCCCTTTCAATATCTGATACACCTAGATTTGCTCCATTAATATTATAAATTGCAGGGCTATTTTTCCTTCCCAGACGCATAACCTTACATTTATCCGTATTAAATCTCATCTGCCATTTAGATGCCCATTCCTCCAATTTATGCAAGACCCTTTGGAGGGAAAGGACATCATTATCTGATTTAAAATTACCTTGCACAACGTTGTGTCATCAGCAAAAATGGAGACAATACTTTCCAGTCCCACCTCTAAGTGATTAATAAATATGTTAAAAAGGAGAGGACCTAATACTGATCCCCGAGGAACCCCACTTACAACATTAGTCCAATCGGAGTATGTTCCATTTACAACAACCCTTTGCATCCTGTCTTTTAGCCAACTCTCAATCCATGAGGAATTATTTACTGCAATTCCTGTATCCCTTAGTTTGCTTAATAGTCTCCCATGTGGCACTGTATCAAAAGCCTTTGCAAAATCCAAAAAGACTACATCCACTGAGTTGCCTTGATCCAGGTTACTACGAACCTCCTCATAGAAAATAATTAGATTTGTTTGACATGACATATTCCTCATAAATCTGTGTTGATTCCTATTTATAATCCTGTTCAAATATACATATTCTTGTATATTATCCCTTATTAACCCTTTTAAAAGCTTTCCCACTACAGAAGTGAGGCTCACTGGTCTATAATTCCCCGGATTTGCTCTTGCTCCCTTCTTAAATATCGGTATCACATCAGCTTTTCTCCAGTCATCTGGTAGTGACCTTGTGTTGAGTGAATTTTGAAAAATTAAATATAATGGTTTGGCTATTACAGAACCCAGCTCCCTCAGTACCCTTGGATGTATTCCATCAGGACCCGGGGCTTTATTAACATTTATTTTTTCCAACCTCTTTTGGATTTCTTTGTGCGTTAAATTATTTAGTGATGGTAGTGTAGCCCCATTTTATTGCAGTGACCCAACCTCTGGTACCTCCCTTGTGTATACCGAAGAAAAGAACCTATTTAGATCATCTGCCTTTTCCTGGTCACTAATTATCAGATGGCCTGTGTCACATTGTAATGTTCCTATAGCTTCCTTCCTGGTCTTCTTCCCATTAATATATTTAAAACAAAATTTAGGGTTCGTCTTATTCTCCTTTGCAACTAACTTTTCATTTTCTATTTTAGCCAGCCTAATAGCCCTTTTGCAAACCTTGTTGATTTCCTAGTACTTACGTAAGGGAGTCTCTGTCCCCTCTTGTTAGTATAATATAAATGCCTGTATAATTGTCAAAGCTTTAAAGAGACTTTAGTAGCTGTTACATATCTTAGGACCTGCCTTTTGAGATAGTCATTTCATGAACCTTCCCTCTCTCATGTAAACATGTTGGAGTTAAAAAGTTATGTCCCTCTTTCCTTTAAAAAAAAAAAAAAATTAAATAAAATAAAGTGTTATTTTAGTGTTTGATAATTATAGTGCACAACCAAGAAGATATCACATTTTTGTACTCTCCACAAATTTGAAAGGTTAACCTTCCAACAGTTACTGACAAATTAACGCGTCACATTGCAGCCATTTTCTAGGGCAGTGTCGAGTTAACTCATCAATATAGGTGGAGAAGGAAGTACGTAAACTCCTGAGAAAGTAAATGACAGAATAAGCAAATAAAAGAAAATGGCAGAAAATATAATTACATATAAAAAAGTTAAAGAGCCATATACCTCCCTATAAGTGCACATGATTCTATTTTAAAATTATCTATTGTTTTGTTTTGGGTGTTTTTTTGGGGGGGGTATTATTACACTGATAACAGCTAAAGAAATTGTAGTCTTAGGTCTGTTTACAAACACACTGCAGGATTAACCGCATCTGCCGACAACGGCAAGTTCCGTGGACACAGGATTTATGGCTTCTCTCTGCTTTCAGCAATGTAATCAGCCATCAGTTAACCCACAAGTAACATATTTAGCAGTTTCCAGCAGTCATTTCCCTGCACAGATGAATTTGGGAAGAATTAACCACCTTTCTGTGTCTGCTCAGATCTCTTGCTATAAGTCTCTCTGGAGGCATGCTAACTCATGTAAACAGACACTTTATTTATGAATTATTCTGTGAAAAAGGCAGCTATTTCTAAAATTCAAAGATTATTTAAACATATGTTTAGGTGTAATTTACAGTGGTGCGCTCAAAGTTGTGGCGAATTAACTGGCCCTTTAAAAAATATATATATATTTTAGTTTCTAAATATATTTTACATTTTATCAAGTTTAGTTATTCAAAAACATATACAAATAAACTTGACCACAGTGGTCCCTTTACTGTAAATACTAGTTATTTTGCCCCTATGAAAACAAACCTACGCCAACAAGATATTTTTCAATATTCTCACAGCTGGTTCACATGATCATTGTATAGTAAAGAGCAGGTCCCCAGACCAAGAAAGGAAACAATGAGCATATTGTAGAGTGTTAAAGCTGTATATCTGTAGGATGCCAGAATGGGCTGAATAGAGGGGTCTATTGGTTTCTTTCTGATGTTAGAAGCTGATGTAACAACGTACTACAGCTAGTAGCTAGGACTCTAAGGCCAACACAGAGCGGTTAGAGAGAGGTACCTGTGGTCACATGGTGCGACTGTACTCAATCCCACTCTTGGCAGAGATGCCGGACCAGGGCAGCAAGCTGCGCAGCAGAGTGTGGGCCTGGCGGTAAAGCCTCTGAGGGAGCGTACATGGACTGAGTCCGGCCAGTGCTGAGCCCAAGTGCTGCAGGTAATCCGTACAGAGAGGTTAAGGAGAACAAAGAGATATGGGGAGACAAAAGGAGAAGGAGAGTGGAAAAGTGAGGAAGGAAGCTTGGGGTACTAGAGAAGGAAAGTAGAAGAATAAATGTATAATTAATGGATGGGACAAGAAAGAATAGAGAGGGACAGATGACAAAAAAAAAAAGAAAAAAAAGGAAGGAAGAGAAGACTACTGGTGAAACAATGGAAACAGTGACAAACAAAATCTATAAAAATACTCGCTATAGAAAGGATATATGACTGTCCAGGGCGGGTGCCCGCCGTTCAGGTACAGCACGTAGGTGTAGGCATCCTGAAGCACACCGCGGATGGAGTAGTAGTATGGCAGATAGTGGTGCTGGTGGAAGTGGCGGTTCTCGTAGAAGCGAATGGCACTGATGTTGGTGGTCAGGACATGTAGGTATAGAGCCTTGCAGTGATCCTGCGCCGTGCTGGAAATGTGGCTTTTCAAGCTTTCCAGCAGCAGGGACCCTGAGTGAAATGTCATAGGTCATAACCACATGCCTACCCCAGACTGGTTTAAATCTAATACTGAATGATACTACCCAATACTGTCTGCACTTTAGTATTAAACAATGTGAGTCTACACAGCTGGACAAAAATACAAGTAGTAGAACTGTCTACCATAAATTTAACCAAACCTAACCTAAATGTAGACGGTTTCCTTTTATTATAATGATTTTGTTATGTAAACTAGTTGCATTTTGTTCCATTTTCATTTCATTGGTGGGTGCATAGAAGGGGTGATTTGGGGTGACAGCTTTCCTCACCTATACCCTGTTTCCTGAATTCCTTCACCACTCCAAGACTCAGGATGTATGCCACCTGTGTCTCGCTGGAGAAGCTCGATGCCAGAATGTCCCCATCCTACAAAAAAAAAAACACACAACCCAAAGAGTTCAATTAAAAGGATTATATTACACCAAAAATAAGTTTCATTTGGAAGATCAATAATATATTAAATTTGCTTTTTGTCTTTAAACTAAATAATTCTGACACTATTCCTTATGCTAATTACGGTGGTGTCAGGTGGGGGAAATAACAAGATCAAACTTCATGGTAAAAAAAATTCTTTTTACCACCACTGAAACAAACAAGAAGACTTTAGTACTAATTAGCATATTAAAGCAGTTAATTTATATTCTAGAGCTGGCCATCTGCATAATAATGGCACACAAACTGTGGAACATTTAAGTAATGATTTACTTAAAAAAGCAGACTAATACAATGTATAGACAGTTTTTTTTTTTTTTAAAGAACATCGGAAAAACCGCAACAGCATTTTGGGGCGACAGAGTTAGACTCAAAGGGATACCTCATAAATCATAAGTAATCCTAACAAAGCAGCAGAATATACCTCTTTGTGCACTTTGGTCCTGCCCTTGATTTCTGCTACTATCATGCCCACAATTTGCCCATGGAAAGTGGCAGCCAGTGAGAAAAACTTCTTGTTGGATGTGATGTCTCTGTACCAGGAATCCGGGTACCTGTAATCCACACACATTAAAATTAGATACCACATTTCCATGGAGAAAGAGGAAGAGAATAACCATTTTAGACTAAATGTGACACAAGGTCAAACGACAACTCACTCGATAGGGAACCAGTCTGCACATAGCTCCTTCACAGTGTCTATGTCATCATGACAGAGGAAACGCAGGACAGTGTCAGAGAGAGCAGCGGGGGGCTCCTCCTCGCTCATTCACACCTGGAAGAAAACAAACAAGTGTCACCATTTAGTCCATTGTGCACAAAACACCAGTCCCGCATAAAATGATTTACCATGAACACAGACATGACAGTCAAACACAGCACCCTGTATTTTGCATCTAGACAGTTTCAGATTAGCACAACACCCTGTGGCCTGCACCAGGGAAGTGGCAGACAAGCGCAGAACCGAGTATCGTGCACCAGGGCAGTGGCAGACAAGCGCAGAACCGAGTATCGTGCACCAGGGCAGTGGCAGACAAGCGCAGAACCGAGTATCGTGCACCTGGGCAGTGGCAGACAAGCGCAGAACCGAGTATCGTGCACCAGGGCAGTGGCAGACAAGCGCAGAACCAAGTATCGTGCACCAGGGCAGTGGCAAACAAGCGCAGAACAGAGTATCGTGCACCAGGGCAGTGGCAGACAAGCGCAGAACAGAGTATCGTGCACCAGGGCAGTAGCAGACAAGCGCAGAACCGAGTATCGTGCACCAGGGCAGTAGCAGACAAGCGCAGAACCAAGTATCGTGCACCAGAGCAGTGACGGACAAGCCCAGAAGCGAGTATCCTGCACCAGGATAATGACAGACAAGCGCAGAACCGAGTATCCTGCACCAGGGCAGTGACGGACAAGCCCAGAAGCGTGTATCCTTCACCAGGGCAGTGACAGACAAGCCCAGAAGCGAGTATCCTGCACCAGGATAATGACAGACAAGCGCAGAACCGAGTATCCTGCACCAGGGCAGTGACGGACAAGCGCAGAACCGAGTATCCTGCACCAGGGCAGTGACGGACAAGCGCAGAACCGAGTATCCTGCACCAGGACAGTGACGGACAAGCGCAGAAGCGACTATCCTGCACCAGGGCAGTGACAGACAAGCGCAGAACCGAGTATCCTGCACCAGGGCAGTGACAGACAAGCGCAGAAGCGAGTATCCTGCACCAGGGCAGTGACAGACAAGCGCAGAAGCGAGTATCCTGTACAGGACAGTGACAGACAAGCACAACACTCTTTATCCACTCTGTATCAGGGAAGTGGCAGGCAAGCACAGTACAAATATCCTGCAACAGGAGAATGGCAGACAAGCCCAACACCCTTTGTTCTGCACCCATACAGGGCCAGACACACATAGCACTCAAAATCATGCAACCAGACAGTGCCAGACAAGCACAGCACCCTGTTTCACACACCCAGACAGCTCCACACAATGGCCTGTATCCTGCACCTAGACAGTGCAAGACAAGAACAGCGCCCTCCATCAGCGCCCATGCCCAGCACCCTGTATCATGCATTTAGAATTGCAGGATAATCATGCATTATCCTGTATTGCCCATCCTGTCAGCATCTCACCTTATTACCGGAGCAGGCTGGTCCAAGGCCGGCTCCTCCCTGAGCTCCTGCACTGGTTACAAGAATTCCATGAGCTGTACAGAGAAAGAGAATGAAATTATACAGGATACAGTCATTGTGAAGTCTGATATTCCCAGACAATTTAGATTACGTTACAAGTCACCCTATCTTTTACACAGGAAGTGGCTGGTCCCACATTCCATTAATGTTCCAGTCTCAGACCCTTACAATTTGAACGTTTTAGATCACACCGCCCTGTATTATTAAAGTCTCACCTCTCATAACACTTTATTATGAATATTCCAGGTCTCACACCTCTATAATATGAACATATTATAGAGGTGTTAGACCTGGGATATTCATAATAAAGGGTTATGAAAGGTGGCACTTTAATGCTCCAGCTCTTATGTCCCAGTATTATTAATTCTCCATGCATTCTCATGCTTCTCTATTATGATTGGTGCAGGTCTCACGCCTCTGTAATATGAATGTTCCAGGACTCGGGTCCCTATAATAATATCAAGGTTCCGGGACTCGGGTCCCTATAATAATATCAAGGTTCCGGGACTCGGGTCCCTATAATAATATCAAGGTTCCGGGACTCGGGTCCCTATAATAATATCAAGGTTCCGGGACTTGGGTCCCTATAATAATATCAAGGTTCCGGGACTCGGGTCCCTATAATAATATCAAGGTTCCGGGACTCGGGTCCCTATAATAATATCAAGGTTCCGGGACTTGGGTCCCTATAATAATATCAAGGTTCCGGGACTCTGGTCACTATAATAATATCAAGGTTCCGGGACTCGGGTCCCTATAATAATATCAAGGTTCCGGGACTCGGGTCCCTATAATAATATCAAGGTTCCGGGACTCGGGTCCCTATAATAATATCAAGGTTCCGGGACTCTGGTCACTATAATAATATCAATGTTCGGGGACTCCGGTCACTATAATAATATCAAGGTTCCGGGACTCGGGTCCCTATAATAATATCAAGGTTCCGGGACTCGGGTCCCTATAATAATATCAAGGTTCCGGGACTCTGGTCACTATAATAATATCAATGTTCGGGGACTCCGGTCACTATAATAATATCAATGTTCGGGGACTCCGGTCACTATAATAATTTCAAGGTTCCGGGACTCCGGTCCCTATAATAATATCAAGGTTCCAGGATTCAGGTCGCTATAATATCAAATGTTACATGTCTCACGTCCCTGTATTATAAATGTTACATGTCTCACGTCCCTGTATTATGAATGTTACATGTTTCAGGTCCCTATAACATGAATGTATCAGGTCTCAGGTCTCTACAGTATCAAAGTTACATTTCTCATGTCCCTGTATTACGAATGTTACGTGTCTAAAGTCCCTATAATATGAATGTTCCAGGTCTCATGACAATATACTATGAATGTTCCAGGTCTTAAATCCCTATGTTATGAATGCTCCACCTCTCATATCCCTTATCAGTGTCCCAGGCCCTTATATCAGTAACGTCCCAGGCGCTTATAGCAGTAATGTCCCAGGCCCTTATAGCAGTAATGTCCCAGGCCCTTATAGCAGTAATGTCCCAGGCCCTTATAGCAGTAATGTCCCAGGCCCTTATAGCAGTAATGTCCCAGGCCCTTATAGCAGTAATGTCCCAGGCCCTTATATCAGTAATGTCCCAGGCCCTTATAGCAGTAATGTCCCTGGCCCTTATAGCAGTAATGTCCCTGGCCCTTATAGCAGTAATGTCCCAGGCCCTTATATCAGTAATGTCCCAGGCCCTTATAGCAGTAATGTCCCTGGCCCTTATAGCAGTAATGTCTCAGGTCCTTATATCAGTAATGTCCCAGGCCCTTATAGCAGTAACGTCTCAGGCCCTTATATCAGTAACGTCTCAGGCCCTTATATCAGTAACGTCCCAGGCCCTTATATCAGTAACGTCCCAGGCCCTTATATCAGTAACGTCCCAGGCCCTTATATCAGTAATGCCCCAGGCCCTTATATCACTAATGTCCCAGGCCCTTATATCAGTAATGTCTCAGGCCCTTATATCAGTAATGTCCCAGGCCCTTATATCAGTAATGTCCCAGGCCCTTATATCAGTAATGTCCCAGGCCCTTATATCAGTAATGCCCCAGGCCCTTATATCAGTAACGTCTCAGGCCCTTATATCAGTAACGTCCCAGGCCCTTATATCAGTAATGTCCCAGGCCCTTATATCAGTAATGCCCCAGGCCCTTATATCAGTAATGTCCCAGGCCCTTATATCAGTAATGCCCCAGGCCCTTATATCAGTAACGTCTCAGGCCCTTATATCAGTAATGTCCCAGGCCCTTATATCAGTAATGTCCCAGGCCCTTATATCAGTAACGTCCCAGGCCCTTATATCAGTAATGTCTCAGGCCCTTATATCAGTAATGCCCCAGGCCCTTATATCAGTAATGTCTCAGGCCCTTATATCAGTAATGTCCCAGGCCCTTATATCAGTAATGCCCCAGGCCCTTATATCAGTAATGTCCCAGGCCCTTATATCAGTAATGCCCCAGGCCCTTATATCAGTAATGTCCCAGGCCCTTATATCAGTAATGCCCCAGGCCCTTATATCAGTAATGTCCCAGGCCCTTATATCACTAATGCCCCAGGCCCTTATAGCAGTAATGTCCCAGGTGTGTATCCCAGCTCTCCAATACCCTGGATGCTGCAAGTCTGAGGTCTCCATATTCTGGAGGTCTCATTGTCTCTAATACATGGATTTTCTAGATCTGATGTCCCTATTACTCCGGAGTCTCACATTCACCTCGCTGTCTGGTTTCGCTCTGTCAGTGCTGGGCTCTCCCGTGTCCCAGTATCCCCGGTACTTCCGGTGTGGCCCTCTCTCTGCTCCTGTTGTTTTGCTGTCACCGCTACAGGAACTCGCGAGGGTCAGATCTTCCTAGCGGGAGCGCGCATCAAGATACAGCTTGCTAGTGCGAGCACGTCATAGGTTCCATAGCAACCACAAAGACAGCTGTAGAGAAAGGAACACATCACTGCGAGTACGCGCAGCAAAGCTGATTGAGACCTAATGCGCAGGCGCAAAAGTCAATGCAACAAGCATCAAAAGAAAGCTAGTGCGCATGCGTAGTTGGTTTCTGACTGATAATGAGATTAGTATGTAAGGCAAATGGGTTTGACTAACTGATTCTGAGTTTCTCATGAATAAGACTCATGGAAGAACAGATATTTAATGTTTTAATAGATAATAGGATCTGACACATTGACACCACACCCCTCATTTGACAAGGAGCTGCTTGCATCAAGAAATACAAGCACTGCTCTCCAGAAATGTAAACTCCCCTCTAATATATACAACATTCACTAAGGTATAATGGATGCATCCAGGGGTTCAAACTATGTTTTTCTAATAAAATTATCTTAATGGCTTTTCTCCAGCTTATTATTCTTGAATATATGCTTTTTTATCATTTGAAGAGGTCCTCTAAAGGGAGACGGAAATACCATTTTTATAATTATGATTGTAAAAGGGGTTTCTAACATTTGCATATTATTTGCCTGGGACACAGACCACAATTATACAGAATATGTTGACACATTATAAATAAATTATAATAATAATCACTAATATAGTATATTGTGTATATATATATATATATATATATATATATATATATATATATATATATTGTATATACCGTATTGGTCCGAATATAAGCCGCACCTTTTTTCCGATTTTTGAGCTTGCGAGTTACGGGTGTGGCTTATATTCGCAACCGTAAAAAATATCATTGCCGATTTGCGAACTTTGTTTGTTAGGTGTGCGGCTTCTATTCGCGAACGCAAAATGACTGCCGATTGCGCGATTGCGAGTTAAGGGTGCCGATTTTCGTGCTTGAGACTGCGGTATTGAATAGCGATTTACGGTTTTAGTGATTCTAACATCCTGTAAGGCTTGTAACCTGCAAAATAAGCTACAGTGCTAATTAGAAAGCCTGTTTCTTGCAATGGCTGATCAACATGAGTGTCTTTTTCTCTCCAATTTTACGGGTGCGGCTTATATTTGAGTACTATCTTTTTTCTATTTTTTCCGCTTGAACTTTACGGGTGCGGCTTATATGCGGGTGTGGCTTATATTCGGACCAATGCGGTATATATATATATAATATAGTATATTGTGTGTGTGTAACGCTTACAAAATTGCAAGTTGCTCCTGGTGCATTGTGAGGCTCGCATTGTACGGCGAAGGGAGAGGGAGGGAGAGAGAAGGAGAGGGAGGGAAAGAGGAGTGAAGGAGGGTCAAGAAGGAGAGGGAGAGAGAAGAAGGGAGGGAGAGAGAGATAGAGAACTAGAGATAGAGGGCTCATATATATTTAACTTCCAGCTCAAAGTTTCCTTTTTCCATAAGAACATATGATCGGTCATGTATCCATGTACAATACAGTATAAGTATGCTTGGGAATTATTCTAATCAATTTAAACACCTTTTAAAGGAATGGGACATTTCCAATTTCCTTATTAAAACCAATAGGTACTAAATAATCTATACAGAAAACCCATACAGTCTCTCTCCTCAGAGTTCTCTACCCAGTTTGCCTACAGAGGCTCCCCACAACCTCTTTCAACCCCATATACCTTTATGCTAGCTACAGATTATAAAAGGTATATCTAAATTTCCCTGTTTTTTCATTTTCCTAATCGAACTCATACTGCTTATATCAGACACACACATTACGATTCATACTATACACACACAGATTTATTCTATTTAAAAATACAATTTGTTTTCCACACACCAGAAATGCTTACATTGGCACCTGGTTACTTACCAATAGGAACATTGCATTTGGGTGAGTTTTTTAACCCTATACTAACCTTCAAGCCAACCGAAGTACAGTGCAGAGATCCACAGAGCAATGTCTGGGCTCCTCCTGCTTTCTTGTGCAGGGCACTACACATTCCACAACGCTTTGCTGCACAAATGGCCATCATAGACTGAAACAATGTATTGCAATGTATTGTAATGCCTGTAATTGGCCAAAACAAATTATGAATTTTATGCAAATTTTTGCAGGTTTTTACAGGGATGTTAACTCATAAAATAAACTGCAGGCATACTTAAGAGATTTAGTAAACTATACAGTAGGTTTAATAATGTTTATTTTGGCATTTGTTCACACAAAAAATGTTTTCATACACTACTGATTCTCCTCTATCAGATGCATTCATAATCCATGAAAAAAAAAAGTATTTAAAGTTACTCCTTAAAGGGATATGGAAGGTTCCCTGTTGTTAATATTAAAATAAACTAATGTTTTCTTTCTAATGTAATCTTTTCTCAACACCAAATTGACTTTTTGGAGCACCCAACACTTCAAATTAGGTTTGGAGTAATGAGTTGTTAAAAAATTTCTTGCTGCTGATGCCAGAGTTTTTATGTTACCGATGTGTTCTCCAAATCTACGCCGTAGTTGTAGTGTGGTATATTGTATAGCATGCCCTTGCCATTTCAAGTACATTGGTATCGCTACAAGTGAACTACGCCATAGATTGGGTGAACACATCTGTAATATAAAAAATGGTCCCAAGGACTTGAACAAAAACAAAACCTGGTCAGATTTTTGAGGCAAAGCTCTAGGGACATGATTCTGCTGAATTCCCAGAAGATTTCCAATCTTCTGGGCCCGAATGGAGCTCGCATACACATTTTTGCTGATCTTGCCCCTTCAACCTTGGCCAAGAGGAGGATACTGAAGCCGTTCTGTGAGGTCCTGAATGCAAACAAGATCCTCTATCGATGGGGATTCCCATTTCGGCTAACTTTTCAAGTTAAAGATCAATCTCATTAAGTATTTAATCTGGAGGGCGGATGCAAGCTGTTGACCGAGTTACATCTGTGGAGGGGAGATCCGGTTCGGTTGGTGCAAGCTTCGACTAGTAAGGAAAGGCCTTTGCTTCAATGATAGAAGCTACAACAAATAAAAAGCAGAAAATTATTCTTATCCAGGACTCGGCTATGGGGACAAGCTCAACAGTTAAGGAGGCCTCTGATCCTCAGCCAGGTTCTTGAACTGCTGCGATTATCCTTTTGGAAGAATTCTTAACCAAACCTCTGATTTAGGATGGGGTTTGAAGCCCAAGCTAGAACAGTGAGCCTAGGGGGATGTAGGCCTAGGCACAAACGGGGTCTCACCGGATGGTTCAAGGATCTTCTAGCTAACGTTAGACTTTTGCATGTTAGAAATGCCTAAATAATAAACTTATGATGTCATTGATCATAGCAAGGTGGGGTGGTAATGTAGGGCTAAGAATCGTAAAGCTAATCTGTGAGTTTTGCTTGTTGGTTATGACTGTAAGGGGGGGGGGCGTGGAATGTTCTTCCTCACTCTAGAGTTAAGGAGGGGGTGTATAGCTCTCTTTACCTAGGCACCATAGGTAGAGTGGTAAAGTTTTCTAGTGAGGAGGCTTTTATTATGTCACATTATATTTGTAATTGTTTATCTGTTGCTCTGTTTATGTCTTAGATGGTTGGTCACTAACTTCCTTGCGTTGCTCTCGCCTCTTTCGGAGGATAATACCCTGCTCTGGCGCTGTTCTTCTCCTGGATCCGGAGGCATTCATGGTGGAGGTAAGATGGGCATCAATAGAGGGCGAATTCTAGCACCACACAGGGGTCCTCTACGATCACTTAACTATGGATAGTATGGAATATGTAGTTATAAAACACAACGTTAAGGGATTCAGCACTCATTTCAAACGTTGTAAGGCTTTCCTAGTGTATAGAGAGTATAGGCCCTCAGCGATATTCCTCCAGAAGACCCACTTCCAGGTCAGCAAGACTCCCAAGTATATGCATAAAAGCTATCAAACCTTTTACTCCATGTGCAATCCAAAAAGGAAAGAAGGGGCAGCGATATTGCTGCACAATAGTTTCCCTTTTACATTAGACTCAAAAAGGTTGGATTCTAAAAACAATCACATTATTCTAGTTGGAATAACACTGGCTACATTATATGCGGCACCTAACAATCCGCACAATAGTTTAGTACACTTACTTAAAGACCTAAGAGAGATTAAGCAAGGCCAGGCCATTCTGGAAGGTGACTTTAACCTTACAATGAATAATGTTCTAGATAAGTCCCTCAGAGTGGGAGGGGGGGGGGGGGGGGGAGAGGTTTGCCAATAAGATGAAGAGGATAATGGTCCTATTGAAGGAGCTAGATTTGGTAGACGTTTGGAGGGAATTGCACCCGTTCGAATGGGAAAAGACTTTCTTCTCACATGCTCACAACACTTATTCTAGATTGGATTACATTTTTGTAAATTCAGGCTTTACTGATGGGGTCAAATCAGCTGATATAGCCACGTGCCCATGGTCGGATCATGCCATAGTCAAAGTGGTTCTCGACCTGCACACCAATATTTCTAATAGTTCCTTCTATCCTCTCCCTCCCACAGCGCCTAAATTGCTAAGGAGTTAGAGTTTTATTTTGAGACTAATGCCCAACCTGACATGGGCATTGGCTGGGCAGTGCATAAGGCGTATATAAGAGGGGTTTGTATAAAGTTGGCTGCAAGGCATAGGAGGGCAGTGCGAGAGGGAGGCAAAACGAATGAAAAAGCTTGATAAGTTAGAAAAAAATAATCAAAAGAAACACATGATTAAATTTAGATGACAAATAGACAAATTAAGGGCAGATATGAGCAAGATTATGGCAGAAAGGACAGAGAAGGCAAGTAGACGCACAGGTCAAAAAATGTTCTCCATAGCAAATAAAGTGGGCAACTTCTTAGCTAGACAACTAAGGGCTAATGTGATGCAAAGCAACATTTGTAGCATTAAGACAGATGGGGGCCTGGTTGCATCTAAATCTTCTAAAATTCAGGAGGCATTTGTTAAACTTTATAAAAAAGTATATTTCTCCTCCAAATCGCCTTTAGAGAATAACATCCTCACCTTTCTGACCTCTTGTGATCTTCCTAAGATAGAGGATTCAGACTTAGAAATGCTTAATGCCAATATTACGGTGGAGGAAACAAGGAAAGCGATCCAAGGGCTTAAGATGGGTAAAGCTCCTGGGCCTGATGGCTTTTCAAATGCATACTACAAGAAATTTCGAACCCTACCGCATTTAACAGACCTATTTTACTTTGTGCTGGGGGTTTTCCGTTACCTCCGGAGATGAAACGGGTGGAGATTGTCCTGTTCCCAAAAGAAGGGTAAGATAGAATGGAAGTTAAAAATTATAGACCCATTTCCCTTCTGAATTATTAGCAAAAATTATGGCGGACAGCTTTGCAACCTTTCTACCTCGGTTGATCCATAAGGACCAGGTGGGGTTCATTCATCTCCCATAGGCAGTCCAGAGACAATCTAAGAAAGGTCATTAATATAATTCACCAAGCTAATGTGTCCAAAACACTGTTATGTCTCCTAGCCTTGGACGTCGAAAAGGTGTTCGACACGGTGGAATGGAACTTCCTACAAGCTGTTTTGAACAAATTTTGTATTCAAGGGCAGTTTCTGAATTTATTCAAAATATTCTATAATAACCCTAAAGCGCATTTGAAGCTTCCGGGCCCAATTACACCAACGATAAACATCTTTAGGGTCACCAGGCGGAGCTGTCTGTTTTCTCCTCTATTGTTTGCCATGACAATGGAGCCCTTGGCACAGGCCATCCAGGCAAAGTCTGCAGTAGAGGGCTTTCAGTTTGGGCATCATCATTATAAAATCTCGCTCTTCGAAGATGATATCTTGTGCATTTTAGCAGACCCAGCAAACTCCCTAGGTTCACTTATGGGCAATGTCCATTAATTTGGCATCATATCGGGTCTGTGTATAAATGTAGATAAGACAGAGGCAATGGCTATTGCCATGCCTGACAGCCTGAGACAAATTTTGAGGAATACTTTTTGCTTTAAATGGGTTTCCAGACATATTCAATATTTGGGCCTAAAAATCACTCTTTCTTTGTGTAAGGAGAATTATCCCCCAATACTAAAAACCTTAAGTCGTGATTTGGCAAAATGGAGCAAATAACAATATCGTGGCTAGGTAGAATAAATGTCTTTAAGATGAATCTGCTTCCTAAGCTCTTATACCTTTTTCGGTCTCTTGTTCTACCTATTAATTTAACTGAATTATTGGCCTTTCAACGGAAAGTCTCCAAATGTATATGGCTCAACAAATTAGCGAGAATCAATAAGTTATTAATGTTTAAGCATAGATCAAAAGGAGGGTTATCGCCTCATGATTTACAAAAACATTAAGGGGCAGCCCAGCTTTCATTTATACCTATTCTCCATTCCCTGCAACATCAGTCTGCAAGGGTTTTTATGGAGGACCATCTATTGGCCCTGTTCACCTGGGATATCCTTATTTGGCTGGATAAGATTCCAGATGGGATTTATAAGTTGAGACACCCACTTATTCATCATACTTACAATGTTGGAAATCGGCAGGTAGCCTTGCTCTCATACCCTTCGTATCTAACCCCTATTTACTCACCAACAAGATCCCAAAGGTATCAGTGGAGATTCAAAGCTTTGGTGGAAATCGAAGGGGTTGGATAGGATGTGGACATGGATAAAACATGGTAAATTGTTGAGCAACCAGATCATTGAGACCTTTAACTTGCCCCTACATGAACATTATACACTATGGGCCTCATTCAATTGCGATTTGGCCAATTGAATAGGTCTCTAAAGAAGCACATAGCATATTTTTTTTTAAAAAGTTTTTAGTTAGTGAAAACCTTGCTTTTGGATAGATGCTTGCTAACTAAAAACTTCTGTAAAAAATATATGTTATGTGCTTATTTAGAGCCCTATCAAATTGGCCAAATTGCAATTGAATGAGGGCCTATGTAGGCTTAGACACATTAATAACTCTGTGGTTAGAACTGAGAGCCTTCCCAAGGGAACATGGTTGTCCCAGATTTGTCTTAGAAACCCCACAGTCAAGGGGATTATAAGTGGCATATATGACCTACTTAATTCTCCAGACTCATCTAAAAAAAGATAGGTACATTCAGGAGTGGGAGACGGATTTGGCAGAGAGTTGGGACATGGAAAAGTGCGAAGTCTTCTGGGGGAGTATCTATAGGGGCTCTCTGAACCAGAACATTCTGGAAACAGTTGTAAAGGTACTGCACCGTACTTACCTTACCCCAGAAAGAATAGCAAAGTGGAAATGCTCAGCGGATCCAAATTGTTTTAGGGGCTGTAGCGTTATTGGCTCTTTTATTCATGTATGGTGGGAGTGCCCTAGAGTCAGACATATATGGGAAGGGATATCTTTGTTGGCTTCTGGACTATTCAGAACATCAATTCAGGAGTCTATTGAGACTTGCTTGTTGGGGATTCCAGTGAACTCGCTTTCACATGCACAAAATAAACTTTAACAATTTATATACTTAGCTACTAAGAGTCATATAGCTAAACAGTGGAAGCAGAGGGACTGGAGTCTCCAATTAATCTTAAATGAAATAGACTTTATAGCTCCAAAATGAAAGAATTTAGAAGACTCAATGAATCACTTCATGGAAATATGGGGCCCATGGCTGGATTATAGGGAGTGACAGACTACCAAAAGGGGGGACTACCAAAGTATGGCAGTAAGTAATTATGGTGATCTGTATTGTTTAATGTCTGTTTGTTGAAGGATAAAAATAAAAAAATCTGATCTAAGATTATTCCCATGGAAACTATGCTGTACCTCATGTTGGGGGCAATCAATATATCTGTAATAGATTTTCACATGAGATGGTAGTGGTGTCCAAGAGGGAATCATGCCGATCAGTGGATGGGAAATGGGCATATTCAAGTATACAGCTAATGGTTTAGCGTTTAGGATACAGAAAATATACACTAAGTATATATGTAATATTGAAATTAGCTGAGTATGTTTTCTTTTAAATGGCGTATCATCTGATTTCCACCTAATAAAAATTCAATTAATAAAAAATAAAAAAATTATAAATATTTTACCAGTGCAAGATAGATGCACTAATGACACAAGCAGAGACTGCTAAAATTAAAATGGTCTAAAAAATGCCTTTCTATACTTAACTGATAACAGTGTAAATTTGTTACAATAGGTGCAAATTAAAGGTTGTATTTATTGATTTTTATACATTGTAGACATATTTTGTCCATTGCTGCCAAGTCCTTCATACTAGCATGGTGTAGTTATGGCACTTCAGTGGCTCTTTAAGCATTTCTGGCTAATGGGTGAGAGAAAGCAGGCTCTATTCAACGTGTGACTTCCGGTATACTTTTTTTAACGGAGAAACTCGAGGGGACTTACTTCAGTAATGAACCATTGCATTGTAATGCTTTGTCACAATGCGCCTAGATTTCGTAGTATACCGCAGTGGTTAAGCCTCTCTTATGAGTAACATTAACACAATATACAAGGCTACACAATCTAACTTAGTACATATATGCAATAGTGTGAATGAGCATAGACATATACTTAACATCATTCACATTATAAGTCTGGATTTTACAGATAATAAAAGAATCCCCAATTATTTGCTTATATTTTTAAGTTTTATTTAAAAAAAACAAAAAAAAAAAAAACATACAAATATTCAGTGTATCCTCTTAATGTGACTGACCAGAGGATTTGTTGGGGCTTCCTCATGAGCAATAAATATTTTTTTACCAAACCACTGCCATAGAGCTGTAACATAAATAGCTTCCTTAAGTTGATGTGAATAATTAATTAAAATAGGTTCCTTGCATGAAGCAAGATTGTTGTGGAAATTAGATGATGCTCTCTTGAAGAAGTATTTTTCCTATAAGGAGATGTAAAATGAATGTTCAAATGGGCTTTATGTTAATCAGTGTGTTACATGGTAGGATATGGCGTAAGAAGACTGCAGCTTTCTCAGGTTCAGGCATTAAGGGGTCACAATTCACTGGTCACCCCTCCAATAATTATCAAGGAAGGCCAGGACTTTCTGACCTGATGGCTCGCCCCGACTATCTCCTTTGATGATGTCCCAGGGCTGGGTTCTAACTCTCTCTAGCATCTCTGCACAGCGCCTTTCCTCTCACTGCAGTGCAAAGATGAAAGTCTAACACTTTAACAGAGGCAGATAATTCAGCGCATGGGGCGAAAGGGGAAGGCCATGCCAGGCATGAATGTCTGAACAGGGTGCCCAGGCAGGGCTGCATGAGCGGGCATAGTGGCATGAGCAGGCATAGTGGCATGAGCAGGCAATGCTGGGTGTGTTGGCAAGGCTGGATGAGTAGGCAGCGATGGGTATCCGAGTGGAGGCGTGTGAATATGAGGGTAATATCCTGGAGGTAGCGACGGGTGAGAAGGTTGAGGTTGTACAGGTCCGGATACCACCAACTGCATAAGGCTGAAACAAAAAACAGAGAGTTAGAGTGAGGATCGGCAGAAACAAATGTCAGGGCTTAAGTTCTATAGATCTGTAGAGTACAGGGGAGAGACAGAACACCACCTCCTAATGCAGATCAATTAGATAATAAAATATGTAATGAACACACATTAGAACTGATACGATATTACACTCACATGAACAAACCTCATAACGTGAAGTAGGTATAACTTGCGTGGCTAGTCCTAAGCATTAGCTCGTTTCTCAGGTGTTATGGGATCGATTTGTGTTCATTCACTTATAGATGAAAACATTTAAAAAAACAACAGTTTTTAAATTTAGGCGAGTTCCAGTGGAACTTTAGAGGCTGTATGGCTGCTGTGTCACATTACATTTCATCACATACCACCCCATTTTTATTTTCTCCTTACCCACTTAGATTTTGCAATACACTCTTTTACCCTCATTCACATCCTTCAAATTATCTTCATTAAGTGACCTGTCACATACTAATTTTACTGATCAAACCCCACTCCCTTAGCATCTCTATCTTTTCATCCAAGTGCCAATCAAACACTCTCCAGGTATCTCTTCCAGCACTAGTGACATTGGTTGCCAGACCCTGAACTAGACAGGAATGTGTTGTAGGCAAAAAATGTAACAATAACTTACTTGTTATGAGGAAGCCTTGCAGATAGAGTTCGGAGGTCATCTGCAGGAAAAAAAAAAGCACAGGTAAGAATTAAACCTGACATATATGAACAGGTCTCCTAACCAAAATGGCATCTTTTTCCTGAAATTAATTCAGCTATGAGAAATCTAATGAAGTGCACAAAAAAAGAACAGACAAATGTGCAGGAAGTTAGGTAATAACTTGTGTTTGATAACCTAAAAGTGCTAGTTTCACCATTTCCGCACTTTAACACTTGGTGTTTTTATTTACTATAAGTCTGGACCGAATGCAGCTAAGAGCAATTCTAAAGTTCATAAGTAATGTTTCCTTCACTACAAGAAGAAATGTCTAATTTAATTGATATAATACATATATATATATACACATTATATATACATATACATTATATATATATATATATATATATATATATATATATATATATATATATATATATATATATATATATTAGTGAGAAAGCACAGAAAATGTCCCATTTCCACTTATATATGAATGTGTTGCTTCTGCTTACTGTTTAGATCTCCTTATTGTTTTAACAGTGAGATAAAATCCACAATAGACTTAATGCACCTTCATCCCCAAATTCAATATATAGCTATTGCTATATTAGATTAGTCAATATTCACTTTATTGCACTCTGCAAGTAACATTAAAGACACTGAAAAAAGTTGAAAGAGCAGCCGAACCAAGATGAGCAGAAATGAAGATACTTTATATTGTTTCCTGCAATGGGATAATTGTTCTGAGAGATTCTCCCACTCCCAATACCATTACTGAAACCTGTGCTCAGGGTATAAACTAACACTCATCCCCAACTTACCACAGGTGCAGAGTAAAGCCCCTGTAGCCATGGAGACCTGCAGTGCTTGTGCCAATCTGTCTAGTGCCAGTTCCATCTCTTGCTCCGCATTCAGGGGATTAAGCTCCTCACAGAGCTGGCCCAACTCCTCCACTAGCGGTACAAGTTGCTCAAACAGCAGCAGACCCAATCGCCCATACAGGCTCTTCTCTGTCAGGTGGGTCTGTAGGACCATCAGACCTTGCAGCACACTCAGATGAAGCTTGGAGTACAGGGCCTGGTTGTCCTCAATCTTACCACCTCCCGCAGCCTTCTGCTTGCGCCTGTAAGCTAGGGGCGCTGTCACACACCACCGCACCAGTCCCATGAGAGGTGAAAAGTCTAGAAAGCCAAGTGGAAGGTTGGCTGTGATTGGTGTGTTGAGGAAAGTGACCAGGATGAGTCGAGGGTCCTCAAATATCCATGACACGATCATCTCAAGGAGATCATGAGGTGGTAACAGATCTTCTGCAGACAGAGATTGGATGGTAAGTAATTGTAAGTATTAGATGTCATTGCTAGGTAAACTATGACAGTAACAGTTGACTTCCAAAGAAAAATGTACAGTTTTGTTAAAATAACATTTCTCAAACATTATTTGAATACAGTGGCTCTTTAGTGGACACTAAAAATATTTGAACACAGCTACTGCAAGCCAATATTGCTACTATTGCTTTGAAAGAAGCAGGTTGAAGTGTAGTGGTAACCAAGATCCCCTTCTTTACTGTTCTGGGAGAAATTGATGGCTCACCTGTGGACATGTCATAAAGAGCAGTGACCGCAGTAATAAACTGACAGCAGAAGCGAGGACTGACGTTGAAGATCTGTTTCAGGGTCTGAATGGAGCCAGGAACCAAGCCGCAGTAGTCATCCACCAGTGCTTTGGCCAGTCTCACACAGTAAACTGCTGGAGTGCGCTGCCCAGAGTAAGAAAAAGAAGCTTAATCTCAGACTGTGCAATTTTGTATCACATAAAGCAAAAAAAGCAGAATGTGTTAATAAATCAGTGTTCAGTGACGAAGACCAAATGTTCAACTGTTTCCTACTTGGAAAAGCAATGTCCTGAGCTCCAACTTTCAGGAACACATACTAAAATCGCCATGTTTTAGTTTTTGTGAGATAAAATATACATTTGCAAAGCTGTGCATCATCAAATGCACATGCAAAAAGCAATGCTTTGTATTAAAACTAAGGCCTTAGCACAACTGTGATAAAATGGATATCTGATGCATAAGTTAAAGAAATTCTGAAATATCAAAAATACTTCAGTTAAGAAGTTTTTGTACTCTACTGACAGAACCAGAAATTGGCCAGTGGAGTATAGGAAAACCAGCAAAGCTTTGTTTTTAAATGCTAGCTTTTTAAATGCTAGATATAGTAAGATGTTCTCTCTACCTGAAGCCAGGAGGCAGCACACTCCAGCACTGGCACCCTGCATACCGCGACAGCCATCGATGTCAGCTTCCCTAGCAAAGCCATACGCGGATCATCTGCCTTGTTGCCTTGCGGGCTGAAGAGGGAGGAAAAGATGACCTGCCGAACAGGCTCCTTGCTCTGCTCCTGGAAGTAGCTGCAGAGGGTCTCTAATAGCTGCAGCTCCTGCATAGCATTCAGACGCTATAAAATACAAATGAAAATATTGTTAGACAGAGGTAAATAATGCAACAAGTAAGAAGAAGCACATCATGTTCTATGCTCACTAAGCTAAATTAGGCACAATTGTTCACTGATTATCATTCAAACTTGAATCTTATACAAACACATTCATAGATATAACATTATTAAAATACAATTGTCCTAAACATCCTGGGCATGTTTGTAATCAAGTATGTACTGGTTTTCTTATTTCTAAGTCTGTTCCTGCCTTCCTCAGAGACACAGGCCTACCTACAGTTACTCCAGGAACACAAAACCACTTCCCTCCCCCAATTGTTGTAGCTTTATAAACCGTCAAATTACGATCACCTCACTTTCCCCATTTGCAGGTTATATGATCTGACCACTAGGGGCAGACAACTATTACACGCTAGAGCCTTTGAACTTAAATAATTATCCATCAGACCCTTCGCCTCTCCCACTAATTAAACCCTTTCTAACTTTGCTCTTTCACTTCCTACCTGACCCTTCCTATTCTTTATCTGCTCTTCCTCAGGTTTCTGCCTCTTCCATTCCCTTTAGATGGTAAGTAGCGAGTTTCTAATCTTGTTGGAAAAAAAAACACTTTCTACAAAGATGCTAAGCTCAAAACAGGGCCCTCCATTTTCTGCAGATTGTTAATATAGTATTTTTCCCTTATTCCCATTCCCTGTTCAGTGCTACGGAATATGTTGGTGCGTTACAAATAAAAGTTAATAATAATAATAATAGACAACATGACCATGTGAGGTCATGTTCCAGCACAGGTGCACTCTCTCAGCTGGGCAGAGTACCTCCTGACTATGTCCACTGGGAGTATGTGTGAGTTTACTTCCCAGTTTGCTGTATAGGAAGTACTCTGCTCGGTATCCCCCACCAGTATTTTACTGTCACCCTCCTTATTTGATTTATGTTTATCTTACAGTTGGACGCGTTTCTTCCCTGCTAACAGGCAGATAAGATTCCATGCTTTCCTGAGTGTCCTACAGTGGATATAAAAAGTCTACACAGCCCTGTTAAAATGTCAGGTTTCTGTGCTGTAAAAAAATGAGACAAAGATAAAACATTTCAAAACTTTTTTCACTTTTAATGTGACTGTATCCCTCAATTGAAAAACAAACTGAAATCTTTTAGGTCGAGGGAAGAAAAAATATAAAAATAAAATAATATGGTTGCATAAGTATGCACACCCTTAAACTAATACTTTGTTGAAGCACCTTTTGATTTTATTACAGCATTCAGTCTTTTTGGGTATGAGTCTATCAGCATGGCACATTTTGACTTGGCAAGATTTGCTCACTCTTCTTTGCAAAAACACTTAAAATCTGTCAGATTGCGAGGGCATCTCCTGTGCACAGCCCTCTTCAGATCACCCCACAGATGTTCAATCGGCTTCAGGTCTGGACTCTGGCTGGGCCATTCCAAAACTTTAATCTTCTTCTGGTGAAGCCATTCCTTCGTTGATTTGGATGTATGCTTTGGGTCGTTGTCATGCTGAAAGATGAAGTTCCTCTTCATGTTCAGCTTTCTAGCAGAAGCCTGAAGGTTTTGTGCCAATATTAACTGGTATTTGGAACTGTTCATAATTCCCTCTATCTTAACTAAGGCCCCAGTTCCAGCTGAAGAAAAACAGCCCCAAAGCATGATGCTGCCACTACCATGCTTCACTGTGGGTATGGTGTTCTTTTGGTGATGTGCAGTGTTGTTTTTGCGCCAAACATATCTTTTGGAATTATGGCCAAAAAGTTCAACCTTGGTTTCATCAGACCATAACACCTTTTCCCACATGCTTTTGGGAGACTTCAGATGTGTTTTTGCAAAATGTAGCCTGGCTTGGATGTTTTTCTTCGTAAGAAAAGGCTTTCGTCTTGCCACTCTACCCCATAGCCCAAACATATGAAGAATACGGGAGATTGTTGTCACATGTACCACACAGCCAGTACTTGCCAGATATTCCTGCTGCTCCTTTAATGTTGCTGTAGGCCTCTTGGTTGCCTCCCAGACCAGTTTTCTTCTTGTCTTTTCATCAATTTTGGAGGGAGCTCCAGTTCTTGGTAATGTCACTGTTGTGTCATATTTTCTCCACTTGATGATGACTGTCTTCACTGTGTTCCATGGTATATCTAATGCCTTGGAAATTCTTTTGTACCCTTCTCCTGACTGATACCTTTTAACAATGAGATCCCTCTGATGCTTTGGAACCTCTCCGTGGACCATGGCTTTTGCTTTGGGATGCAACTAAGAAAATTTCAGGAAAGACCAACTAGAGCAGCTGAACTTTATTTGGGGTTAATCAGAAGCACTTTAAATGATGGCAGGTGTATGCTGACTCCTATTTAACACGATTTGGAATGTGATTCACTTATTTCTGAACACAGCTACATCCCCAGTTATAAGAGGGTGTGCAGACTTATGCAACCACATTATTTTTCTTTTTTTTTTTCTTCCCTCTACCTAAAAGATTTCAGTTTGTTTTTCAATTGAGTTGTACTTTTTATAGGTCACATTAAAAGGTGGAAAAAGTTCTGAAATGATTTATCTTTGTCTCATTTTTTTACAGCACAGAAACCTGACATTTTAACAGGGGTGTGTAGACTTTTTATATCCACTATATATAAGGCCAATCAGTGTAAGCCCTATACGAATACACTAGACACCATAACATGTCAGACCGAGGGTAGTCACCTTGGTATGAGAGGCCCGATCTTTAGGAACCTGGAAGACAAATTCTTCAAGCAACTCAATGGGTCCCTTCTCCACCAGTGGTACCGGGGCAGTCTGCAGTTGGCTGCTGAAGTAAATATCCAGGTGGTAAAGCACCTCCTTGGCTGCAGTGAGAGCATCGCGGCGCAGGAGAGAGTGGCGAATATCACTCATCATGGCTCTGGTAGAGATAGGACAAGAAAGATGTATTACATGTCTCAGTCACTAAATAAGATGCAGAAGTCAGAAAGATGCTCTCCACAAAGTGATGATCTCTAAGCAAATGAGAAGAGAGTCTCTTGTAAGTAAAAATTTAAAAAAAACATGTTCCAGCCCAACAAAGCCCTCAACCTTTCTCTAATATGTCTTTAGTTGTTTTATTCCCAATTTCTTGTGGAAATAAAAGATTACAGGAGTGTGTCTGTTTTAGAATATAAAAGTGTGCACATTGTAATCATATACCTAATATTTGGTCTGCCATTCTTAATAAATAGCAAAATAACAAGAGCTATAATATATATATATATATATATATATATATATATATATATATATATATATACACACACATATATATGTACATGTTGGGACAATAATTGATATACACTGTGTATATTTACATATAATACAATAATGTTTGTGTATGTGTGTGTGTATAATGTGGACATGTACACATATATAAAGGGGTGGAAATTTCCCAGGACCTTTGAAGAAAAAGAAAATAAAAAAGTCCTCCTTAAATGTGTACTTATACATAATACACTACACATGAACTAAACCAAGGCACCCTGTAGTTAGGCTGCCAATATCTGCCATATATATGAGGTCAAAAGATCTCCACGTTAAATGATAAAACTCCCAAAAGAAGTTCCCGTCTCCTCGCCCCACCTTCTCCCTCCGTGAACCCACCAGCTGCCTCTTCCACTAATGGAAACCACGCACCGGTAACAACGGATACCGAGAAGGCCCAATCAGTCCCCATGCGGCCACCGTACCAGGGGTGGGAGGAGCTAACGTGCGATGGAGCAGTCAATCAAAGGCTCAGACTGCTTTTTTTCCTATTCAAACCACAAAACTTTATTAATGTACAAAAAGTACACATGCACATGAAAGAAGTAGAGTATCTTAATGTTATTAAAATTTATATATAACCCTGTCACTGTATAGAAACTGATTATAGGTTAAAATGTAAAGAATTAGACAGGCTGTATCTCACTCAGTCTTTTAGTACATAACTCCCATTTCCTTTTTATCTTTTCGGGTCAAAGTAACCCAAAATCCCTCGGTCCCTTCAAGCATCTCAAATGCACATAATTTAAAGGGCCACTATAGTTTGGGAAAACATCATGTTTGTGGAGTAGCTAGATAAGGCACTGCATAAAATATTTTATACCTGCCCGTAGAGGGTTAGGGGGTTAGGTTTAGGGTTAGGGATGGTAAGTGGTGTAGGGAGTTAGGGTTAGGGCCGGCAATGGGTGTAGGGCGTTAGGGTTAGGGCCGGTAACTAGCGTAGGGGGTTAGGGCCGGCAAGGAGTGTAGGTGGTTAGGTTTAGGGTTAGGGCCGGTAAGTGGTGTAGGGAGTTAGGGTTAGGGCCGGCAATGGGTGTAGGGCGTTAGGGTTAGGGCCGGTAACTAGCGTAGGGGGTTAGGGTTAGGGCCGGCAAGGGGTGTAGGTGGTTAGGTTTAGGGTTAGGGCCGGTAACTGGTGTAGGGGGTTAGGGTTAGGGTCGGCAATGGGTGTAGGGCGTTAGGGTTAGGGCCGGTAACTAGTGTAGGGGGTTAGGGCAGACAAGGGTTGTAGGTGGTTAGGTTTAGGGTTAGGGCCGGTAACTGGTGTAGGGGGTTAGGGCCGGTAACTGGTGTAGGGATTTAGGGTTACAGCCGGCAAGGGGTGGAGGGGCTTAGGGAGTACATCGGGACGCGAGCGCGTTCTGCACCAGGAGGCTTCTTGTGCCGTGCTTGCACATAACAGGATAGATCATATCTATCTATCTATCTATCTATCTATCTATCTATATATCTATATATATATATATATATATATATATATATATATATATATATATATATATATATAAACACCTGTAGCATGAGGGGCAGGGCTACAGTAATTCTCTTTCCTGTTTTCTTTCTTGGATTTTTTTTTTTTTATTCTTTAAAAGTTACAAAGTTGCACCAATAATATTAAGTAAAACCTCTTTAAATTTCATTGAAACTAAGCAGAAACTGCACAGAGCAAATATACATCTGTAGATTTCAGTGGCAGACCAGTATTATTATTATTTCTTATAAAGTATGATTAATTAAGCTCTTATGACCCCCAGATCAGGTAAACATTTGAATCAGTTTGTTTCTGCTTTGAGAGCTTCATTAGAACAAGGACAGCACATAGTGGTACAATATCTAATACCCTTTTTCAGACTAAATAAAGTATAAAATGCCCTCAGTGTCCCTTTAAGGAGATTAGGAATGGTCCTGTTCCGCAGTAATTGTACATGTACAGAGGGTAGAGAAGGGAGTGTGTTCTGCAGACTTCTCTGTAATGAGTGGATCTCAGTTCTGATCATAAAAGCTTCTTTGTAATGAATGAGACAGTTCTGATCAGCGAGACTGCCCTATAATGATCAAGACCTGATTCTAATAAGAATGGCTGCTCTATAATGAGTGAGACCAAGTTCTTATCAGCGAGACTGAACAGTGAGACTGTTCTGTATTGAGAGAGTCCCAGTTCTGATCATTGATATTTCTCGATAATAATCTATATAATCACAATATACTTTTTCAACAAACTCAGTCACAGTAAGGACCTACCTACTTGCTAACAAACGACTTGTGACCATGGATGTAGAGTCTCTTTTTAGCAACATCCCGAACAAAGATGCCACTGAGGCATGCCTTAAGTTTCTTTCAACACATACTCAAAACCATAAATATGACCCTGATGCTATCGCTAAACTAATAGAATACATCCTTAGCTACAACTACTTTACTTTTAACAAGGATACCTAGCTACAAATGATTGGCTCCACAATATGCCATTCTATTTATGGCCGATCTGGAAGAGACATTCTCAACTATAACCATTCACAAACGTTACACATACTACCGCTATCTAGATGATCTGTTCATCATATGGACAGTAGGAGAAAATAAACTCAGAGACTTTCACCGTTCATTCAAGACTTTCCACTAATTTATAAAATGTAAAATTGATTTCTCTACAGAACAGGTAATTTTCTAGGCACTACCATATCCATCACAAATGGAACCCTCCACTCATCTATATATAGGAAACCCACAGACAGATGCAGCTACCTTCACAGCTCCAGTTTCCATTTCTTCCACAGTAAGCATGTTATAATCCATAACCAAGCTATTAGATACCAGAATATATGCTCAAAACACTCAGGACCCTAACAAACACTTAAAAACAAGTAGATCACTCAGACAGAAGGATAACAAACTCCATATCAGAAAATAACCACTTCCATTAAAACACCTAGTGAACAACTATTAAAGTAAAAAATTAAAATACCTCTATTGACCAAATACCATCCAGCTTTAGAGAAAAAAGAAAAAAGTAATGAAATATTTAAAACCATTACTAACCACACACACAATTTAAAAATATACTCCCCAGACCTTCCATCCTTACATTTAAACAACTACCAAACCTAAAACAAAAATTGTCAACTGAAGATCAGCCAATGAACAACTGAACAGAAAAAATGGAACTAAACATTGTAAAAAAGTCAATGTAAATTATGTCAACACATTTGTAATGATGACACCGCCACACATAACAACCTATAACATCAGATGGTCATATACATGTACATTCAATGTGGTTTACATAATAAATGTAATATATGTGAAACACATTGGTAAAGTGTGAAAACGGACAAAAAAAAACTGCACCTAAGGATGAACCTACACAGACATTCAATAAAAAACACTATGAAGACAATTTTCATATCCCAGTTAGACACCATTTTACCAAAAATAATCACTCCATCCAAAACCTAAAAATCAAAATATTCAGAGGAAATTTCAAAACCATCCAGGAGAGAAAAGCATTTGAAATAAAGATGATGAAATATGGACTTGGGTTTTCTAACAAATTCTCACAATTTCTTGTGATTCTGCCTCAATCTTTTTCATATTCATAACAGGCTTGTCACTCTTAGTGAACTATAACTACAGTGCTCTGGTCTTCATAAATATATATATATATTGACATATATGTATAAATATTATGTGTATATATGTTTTTATACTGTGTTATGTCCCCCCCCCCCCCCCCATATATATTTACCCCATGGTGTCAGATGCTGTCTCCACTATCTCTGCATCTGCTGTTTAGATTAAAACTGAGGGTTCCCTCTCATGTTAGTATTGCTTCATATTTGATAAAGAGAGACCCAGTCCTGATCAATGAGACTGCTCTATAATGAGCGAGACCCAGTCCTGATCAGTGAGACTGTTCTATAAAGAGTGAAACCCCGTTCTGATCAATGAGACTGCTCTATAATGAGTGAGACTCAGTTCTGCTCAGTGAGATTGTTCTATAAAGAGCGAGACCCCGTTCTGATCAATGAGACTGCTCTATAATGAGTGAGACTCCGTTCTTTTCAGCAAGACTGCTGTATTATGAGTGAGACTCAGTTCTGGTCAGTGTAACTGCTCTATAATGGATGAGGCCAAATTTGAATTAGTAAGACTGCTCTATAATGAGTGAGAACCAGCTCTGACCAATGAGACTGCTTGATAATGAGTGAGAACTAATTCTGATCAATAAGACTGCTCTATATTATGATACGTATGATGAATGCATCTAAGTTTATTTTTTATTTATTCAGTTTTTTAAACATTTAACACATAAGGGTGCAGTAGCCTTTTAACAGACTTGTACAACATCTGAGTAAAATCTAAGTTTAAGTCTTTATGATTTAAAGTATTTGTCTAAAAAAAACAGGAGCTCAATCTGAGAAGGAACAATACATAAGTAGGTTTGTCCTATAGGTCTGTGTTTCTTTCATTTGCGAATAATTGCACCAACTGTTGTCACCTTCTCACCAAGCTGCTTGCCGATGGTCTTGTAGCCCATTCCAGCCTTGTGTAGGTCTACAATCTTGTCCCTGACATCCTTGGACAGCTCTTTGGTCTTGGCCAAGGTGGAGCGTTTGGAATCTGATTGATTGCTTGGTTTTGTGGACAGGTGTCTTTTATACAGGTAACGAGCTGAAATAAGGAGCACTCCCTTTAAGAGAGTGCTCCTAATCTCAGCTCGTTACCTGTGTATTATTTTGACATTATGCATCAATGGCAGCACATCACATATAAAACAGGTCATTATTATCAGTGCATATTTATTTGTTACTCCTCATTTTTATTAATTTAATATTTTTGGTGTCATATAGATAGCATTCTACTTTACTATGATTTTGTAGGACCAGTTGCTTATGGGACAATATATTTCATAGATGTATTATTCCATGTATTCTTGAGAAGTAGAGTTCTGGGCACAAATACTATAGGTGAAAAACCAAAGGGAAAGGTGAAAAAAAATAGTATAGACACCAAAGGACAAATGTTTTGTGGGCAGGGGCGGCTGGTGCATAGGGGCAAAGGGGCAGGTGCTCCCCAAAAAATTATCAATCACTTTAATATTGTATTTTAAATTTATATAGATAATACAATTTAATTATATCTGTATATAAGCTTTCATGTCTTCTTTCATATGATTTAAAAAAAAAAAAGATGTATCTGGCACTTTAAATTAACCCTTTGTGTGCCTTCCCCATTCCTGGTCACATCTCTTCCTAGTGCTGCTGTTTTGTGAGCGTCAGGCTGTAACACTCAAATTCAGTGTATAGATTATACAGTGTTCAATGAAATGTATCAATTTACTTGACTTGCAGCTTAACCAATCCGTCCTGCAAGCTGTGTGGTTGCTATGAACATCCCCTCTGATCACCCCCCAGAATGCTTTAATAAGCCAATTATCTCAAACACTCCTCCACTCTGTTCCTGCTCTTTTTACGAACTGATCTCCCCTGCTGATCTCATCAACCAAGTAAATTTGCCCTGGCAGTGATACTCAGATTAGAATCAAGGTCAAGAGCTGTGGAAGCACAGAGCTCTAACCCACTGCACCACCACTGCAGCAACAGCATCAACCCAATTTTTATGTATATATCTGTGTATGTATTATATTTCTCTGTACTCTGTATGGTGGGGGCTTCTCTTGTTCTTGTTCCTTTATTCCTATAGACACAGGGGAGGGAGAGGAGGACGGGCAGAGACATGGGGGTGGGGGGGGGAGTCACAGGGGGGAAGAGACACAGGGAGTGAGATGGGGAAAGGAAATACAAGGGGGGGAAGAGACAATGGGGAGGGGGGAGAGACACAGAGGAGGGGAGGAAGAGACACAGGGGAGGGAGAGAAAGTAGAGGGGGGAGAGGCCGAAGGCGCTCATCATAAGGCCAGTAAAGTAGAGGGGGGAGAGGCTTTCAATGAGCGCCAAAGGCGCTCATTGTGATGCTCATGATGAGCGCCAAAGGTGCTCATCTCAAGGCCAGTAAATTAAACTAGGGGAGAGGTAGAGGGGGGGAGAGGCTCGCAATGAGCACCAAAGGCACTCCTTGCACGGCCCATGATGAGCGCTGAAGCAAGGCCAGTAAAGTAGAAGGGGGGGGAAGAGGTAGAGGGGGGGAGAGAATGGCAATGAGCGTCGAATGCACTCATTGCAAGGCCCGTGATGAGAGGAGAGGAGCTCATCGCAAAGCCAGTAAAGTAGAGGGGGGAGAGACTGGCAATGAGCGTTGAAGGCACTCATTGCGAGGCCCATGATGAGCGCCAAAGGCACTCTTCGCAAGGCCAGTAAAGTAGAGCGAGGCAAGAGGTAGAGGAGGGGAGAGGCTCGCAATGGTCCCGCTCGATGTAATGTGGGTTTTAAAGGTCCGGTTGGGGCCTATATGGTCCCGCTTGGTGTAATGTGTGTTTTTAAGGTCCGGTTGGGGCCTATATGGCCCTGCTTGGTGTAATCTGGGTTTTTAAATTCCGGCTGGGCCCTATATAGTCCCGCTTGATATTTTAAGGATTTTTAGGTCCGGTTTAGGCCTATATAGTCCTACTTGGTATTTTAAGGTTTTAAAGGTCTAGATGGGGCCTATATGATCCCGCTTGGTGTAATGTGGGTTTAAAAGGTCCGGTTGGGGCCTATATGGTCCCGCTTGGTGTAATATGTGTTTTTATGGTCCAGTTGGGGACTATATAGTCCTTCTTAGTGTAATGTGTGTTTTTTAGGTATGGTTTTGGCCTATATAGTCCCGCTTGGTATTTTAAGGTTTTAAAGGTCCGGTTGGGACCTATATGGTCACCGCTTGGTGTAATGTGGGTTTTTAAGGTCCGGTTTGGGCCTATATAGTCCTGCTTGGTATTTTAAGGTTTTTACAGGTCCGGTTTGGGCCTATATATTCCCATTTGGTGTAATGTGGGTTTTTATAGTCCGGTTGGGGCCTATATAGTTTTGCTTGGTATTTTAAGGTATTAAAGGTCCGGTTGGGGCCTATATAGTCCTGCTTGGTATTTTATGTTTTTTTAGGTACAGTTTGGGCTTATATAGTGCCGCTTGGTATTTTAAGGTTTTAAAGGTACGGTTGGGGCTATGTGATCTTGCTTGGTGTAATGTGGGTTTTTAAGGTCCGGTTGGTACTATATAGTACCCCTTGGTATTTTAAGGTTTTAAAGGTCTGGTTGGGGCCTGTATGGTCTTGCTTGTGTAATGTGGGGTTTAAAGGTCTGGTTGGGGCCTATTTTAAGTTTTTTTAGGTACCTATTTTTTAGGCACGGTTTGGGCCAATATAGTCCTGATTGGTGTAATGTGGGTTTTTAAGGTCTGGTTGTGGCCTAAATAGTCCTGTATGATATACTAGTTTTTTTTTTGTTACGGTTGGGGCCTATATAGTCTTGCTTTGTATAATATGTTTTTTTTAGGTATGGTTGGGGCCTAGTCTCGCTTGGTTCCATAAGTGTTTTTAAGTACGGTTGGGGTCTTGCACTCTCTGATTTATTTGCTTGTTTTATATCACGCCCAGATCCAAACACACTATTTTAGACTACTACACTTGAAGACACCCCGAAAAGGAGAGTCAACTGTTGGTGAGTGTCATTGCCTTCATGCAGAAGATAAATGTTATTATTTGCCTGAATCCCAAGATTCTAGAATTTTTGAACAGTATTAAAAGATCAGTAGGTGGAATCTATTTCAATGGACGGGGCAAGCATTAAGGTCATTGGGCGGGGCATATAAAGGTCAATATGACAACAGGGGGGAGTTTAAAAATGCCTCTGCCTTTCTCAATGTCTCCTTCTCTCCCCCATGCCTCTCCCTCTCCCAATGTCTCCCCTTCTCTCCCATGTTTCATTCTCCCCCATGTCTCCCCCTCTCCCTCTGTGTCTCCCCCTTCCCTTCATGTTTCTCCCTTTTGCCCTTTGCCCCTCTTCCCCATGCCTCTCCCTCCCTCATGTCTCCTTCTCTCCCCCCATGCCTCCCTCTCCCCCTTTCCCCCATGCCTCCCTCTCCCCCTCTCCCTCGTCTTTTACCTTCTGCTCCTGCTCCGTGCTGCCGGTCTGCTGGTTCTTCCCTCTGCTGGCTCCTCCCCCTGCCAGCGGACACAACCAGAGAGCAGGAGCAGGGGACCGGTGGAAGGCAGAAGAGGGCATTTTTGCCTCAAAGAGGTGACACCCAGGGTGCTCCACCCCCCGCGCACCCCCCTTCCTACGCTACTGCCCCAGGTTCCCTCCCTCATTCTCATCATTTGAAGTCCACATTATCTGTCTCTTTGCTCCCTCTCTCTGTGAGTAGTTGTGATCTATTGCCCTCCTGGACTACCCTTTCAATTTCTGGATCACTTTACCACCCGGCTCCCACACTTTCTCTCCTCCAATGTACTTTCACTCATTCTTAGAAATTTCCACATAGCCACTGACACACCCAGCTCCCCAACAGCTGCAATTTTTTTTACCAATCTCTCCAACCTTGTCACCTCCCCACTCCCTCTATCTGACCTCCACCTCCTAACCGGCAACCTCACCACATGTTCCACTCACTGCCATTCTTCACTCCTGACCACCAGAACCCACAGAAACCTGCAAGCACTTGACCTGCAACAACTTTCCAATGTGCTACAACCCCTTCTCAGCCCTTCCCCCCCACCACCACTCACCTGCACTGACATTGCTACTTCACAGTACAACATGACTTCCACCCTTGACACTCTTATGCCCATAACCACAAGCAGACACCCTCACTCTCATCCACAACCATGGCACACTACACTAAAATGCTATCTACAGAGATGCTCCCTCACTGCTGAACAACTATGAAGGAAATCTCACACTTCAGAAGACTTTCTCCAGTATATCTTGTGATCCTACTTCTCTGCCCTCAACTTGCCCAAACTACTTCTCGTTGTTAATATCATAATTTGTCCTCCAACCACAAATTATTGTTTGCTACATTCAACACCCTCCTATGTCCTCCCCTACCTCCTACCTCTTCCTGTCTCACAGCTCAAGACTTTGCTAGCCATTTTAAAAATAAAACTGAAAACATCCATAACAAACTCTCCTCTCAACTTGGCTCATACATGCCCTCCTCTCAACAAAACTGACAACACCCAACCTTTACCCTTCCCCAATTCCTCCCTCCACTATGGACATCTTTGATGTAACTGAGGATAAATATCCACTATCAACCTCTCAACACTTTCATCACAGCTAATCCCTCCCCTCTCTACCACACTTATCCCTGCTCTCACACATCTATTCAATCTTTCCCTAAACAAGTTTCCATCATCTTTCAAACATGCTATAATTACACCCATTCTTAAGAAACCCTCATCTGATCAGCTTCTGCATCCAACTATTGCCCTATCTCTCTAGTTCCCTTGGCTTCAAAACTGCTTGAGCAGCTTGTCTACAATCTCCTTACCCAATTTATTTCCGCCAAATCCCTTCTTGACCCCTTCCAATCTGGCTTCACACTCTACAGAAACAGCCTTCACAAAAGTCATTAATGACTTGCTCACCACCAAGTCAAAGGGTCACTTCTCTATTCTAATTTCCCTGGACTTGTCTGCTGATTTTTATACATTTGACCACTCTGTTCTAATCCAAACTCTTTGCTCTCTTGGCACACGACACAGTTCTCTCATGGTTCACATCCTACCTAGAAGCTCATAATTGTAGTGTCTGCTTCCCAGGCGCCTCTCCTTTACCTCATCCTCTGTCTGTTAGCATCCTGCAAGGTTCAGTCCTAGGACCCCTCCTATTTTCCATCTATACATCCTCCCTTGGAACCCTGATAACATCTTTTGGATTTCAGTATCATCTCTATGCAGATGACACTCAGATCTATCTCTCAGCACCAGATCTATCCCCCTAGCACAAGTTGCTAACTGCCTCTCAAGCATATCCTCCTGGATGTCCGCCCGTCAACTCAAACTCAACATCTCAAGGACTGAACTCCTTATCTTCCTACCCTCAACTACAGCTTCCACTCCTCAAATATCTCCCACTGTTGACAATGGCATCATCACACCCTGACCCGTTATGACAGGGAAGGGAAGAGACACAGGGGAGGGGAGAGGGAGAAAGAGACAGGGGAGGGAAGGGGGAGGAGACACAGGGGAAGGAAGGGGAGGAGACACAGGTGAGGGAAGGGTGGGAGAGACATCGGGAGGGAGGTAAAAGGGAGAGACACAGGGGAGGGAAGGGGGGAAAGAGACACAGGGGAGGGAGGTGGGGGGAGAAAAATTTAATATGATACCGTCATTTTTGACAGGCAATCTACTAGTAATAATAATAATAATAATAATAAAGTATGGTTCCCACATGTTGAAGCAGTGCATTGCAGTTTAACTTGAGTGGTAACATTAGACCATGCCACAGTTGGTAAAATAAAATTTAAATTAGTTTTTTCATCTGTAAAAAAATGTTTTAAATCCTACAAAACGATATTCTATAAATGTATTAAACATTTGAGAAATAGATACTTTAGGTCTTTCTTTTAAAGTTAAAAAAGGTTTAAACTCTGTAAGAGGTCGTAAATTATTCAGATTAAACCTTCTGAGACAAATATATTCCTTATCCTACAATATTTTAAACATATTTTTAATTTATCATCAATATCCTTTGTAAGGTTTCAAAATATATAAATATATATCCTTCAAATTAATCTATAACTTTAGAATTTGTTAGAATACTCCAACTCTAGCTTTGAATTTCAACAGAAGGATTAACTACAATTTTACCAGATGAAAGTGGTGTATGGTTGAGCATGGGCGTAGGAGCCCAATAAAATCTGGGGGGATAATTCAGCTCTACTCCCAGGACAGGAAGCAGGGGTGGATCTTTTGCCAGTGCACCTGATGCAATGCACCGGGGAAGCCCCAATTGCTGCAGTGCCCCTCAAAAAAAAAATTACATTTCTTTGTTTAAATTCTCAATGCCTTTACCCCCCAAGATAATTAAAAGAAACATCTATCTATCTATCTATCTATCTTTTAGTTATACTGTGTACATATATATATATATATATATATATATACACACACACACAATATATTTTTATATATTTACTGCTCCATAAATAAATATATATTCCAACTTATTATGTATGAATATATTTATTTATGTATATATATAATATAAATTTGTTTGTATCCCTTATTAATTTAATCTACGCCCTTGAAGTTGAGGAATCAAAAATGTTTCCACCAGGAATTCAAACAAAACCACAACATAAAGTTATCTTTTATATAGTTTCGATAATCCCTCCTCAACAGAATATTATCTCTACATTCTATAGAAGCTACTAAATAGTTTCTATTTTAAACAATTTAGACTGAGGATCATCAAGAAGAATATACAAAATTTGATATATCATGGGAGTAGAATGGTATAAATGAAAATTAGGCACCCTCATACCACTCATTCCATATAACTGTTGTAATAATTTCAGACTCACTGGAGGACGTTTATCTTGTCATATAAATATTGTAAACAAAGTCTAAGCCACAATGAGCAAGGAGTCTACGTCTGGAGTCCCCTATTACAGAGACTATGCACCAAGGGGCATTTGAATAAACAAAGGAATATAGAAGCCCTCAATCAGAGAACAAACTAACCATAATAGGTTAGTATGGACACAATAACCCACTCTGAGAGCAACCCTTTTAGCTCACATGTGCCTTTCACAGGGAGACATATTATGTAGTATATCAGTCTGGTCTCAAGCGCCAAAATACCAGGCAATTCTACCCTGAATAGCAGAAACAGCAAACCCCTCTGTGGGCCTTGTCAGTGTGGTCTAGATGAACTCCCAATCAGAAAATGAACTAAGTTTAATATGTACTCTTAATAGGTACCCTAATAAGTACCCTAATCCCTTACATTTATTTAATTGATGTCTTATCTGATGTAATATTGGATAATAATTTACCTTAATAATGTTTGCAAAATGTTTTGGTATATTCATTCATAGTGCCTAATTGCTTTATCCAACCATTTAAAATTATACTTCGTTTTAATACTCTTGCACTGTTCTTGTGAGATACCAATACTCATCAATTCAGTTTTACCGACAGTGAATTTATAATTTGAGAACTTTGAATATCCTGCTAAAATGAGTTTTCAAATTCAGACAGTGTTATACATGTTACCTATATTATACCTCATCTGCAAAAATTTATGTTCTGTCCTATGGTAATGCCTTTTATTTTTAGTTTTTTATCAGGACAGCTAATGCTTCGATTTGGTAAAGTGAATACCAAAGGAGACATAGGATAACTCTGTCTAGTACCATCGGACATTGGAGGGAACAATGATGGTCGAAATCCCACAACAGATATTCTTGCAGAAGAATTATAAATATAAAGCCATAATTGATTGCATTATCAAACAATGGAATCCAAACATTTCTAGAATATTTTTAAAAATAACCCAACTGTCAAATGTGTTTTCGCCATCCAATGGTCAGAAGGGGGGATCTAGTCCTTTCCCTTTGTGTTAACAGGTCTAGTACGATCACATTCTTGTCTATTTGAAATTAACCCTACTTGGTCCTTATAAGTGAATATAAATTAATATCTGTATTGTTACAAGGGGGAACCAGCTGAAACAACCAATACATGGATTTTGCCGGTTAGGTCCTCTCCTCTGCAGGTTTCTGGGTACCTGTGCTAGGGACGCCTCTTGACGGAGGCTTCAGGATCTTTGGAGAGCATTAATGCAGTTCTGGAAGGTAGATGCAGGATTTCTTGGAAACTAGCCTAGAGCAAAGTGATTAAAAACTCTTTCACACCCCTAGGAAATACAGCTGACATGTTTGTATACCTTCAAAAAGAGTAATGCTTAACAGCTCCATTGTGTTAAATTTGGGATTGATCTTACATCTGGACAATATATATATTTTTAATGTACATGGATTTTTTATGACTTTTCATGTTAATAATCAACCCATTAATTATTAACAGAGCTATATCACACATAAAATTTATATCAACGGTAATAATTAGAATTTCAAAGTTAATTAGTTTCAAGTCACATAAGATTATCCTCAAATTTTTAATTATAAAACTTCTATTTAAGTTTCATTCATCTCTTCACTGGGGCTGTTCTCTTCATATTGAATGAAACCCCTTGTATCTTCTCCTGTGCCATGCTCAAAATACTCCACTGTAAGGAATAACTGGGGGCATCAACAAATGGCCAAAGCACATCCCAGATGGTTTTCTTCAAGCAATAATTAGACACAACAGCATATTGGAAGAAAAATGTCACAGCATTTATTGGTAAACACAATAACATATTGACACATGAGGGGAGAGGCCCAGTCAGAGACAGCACACACTACACCACAATTGCCAAGCATGTTCTTCCAATTCTCTCATCCATATCCTCAGAAAGGCCAATTCAGGCAGCTTTTCCTCTACAAAAGTAAAGGTTAAAAAAATTCTGATTCAGAAAAGCCTTCAAAACAACATCCCAAGAGGTAATGACTCTCAGGGTTAACGGGCAAGAGGGTTAAAAGTCAGAATCCACATCAACCTTGCCCATGAAAGCACCTTTACTTGCACGATAAACCAGCAAGGTGGTCATATCAAATGATGCATATGACATGGAAGTCAATCCCTTGTCAATTCTATCATTTACGAATTGCCTTTACAACACGTGATTAATTAACCTGAATTTTCCTATCTCCTTCATAGGGACCAAACTCAGGGGGCACACCCTGGTGTTAGGCAAAGGCAGGTCATCAAAATAACCAGATATCCTTCCTAATCTAACTTCTTATTTAATTTTACACACTACATATGGGAAATGGAGACACTAAATGTTTGATGTTATAGGTGTGATGGGAAGTTTGAGAGAGCTGTAGTTTCCTCTACAGACCCATTTTCCAACTTGTTACCACTGACTTGTTTGCTTAGAAACTTCCTACACCATTTTTTTCTCTTCTTCACTCCATAAGCATAGCACGCAGGGACAAGGAAAGTTAGTGCCTAAAGGCAAGAATAAAACTGGAAATATTCTTAATTTCCTATATTTCATAAACAATATCAATAGTCAGCTGAATATGGGTCTCCCAGATCATTTCCCACTAGGCCACTATTTTGCCTCTCAGCATTTACAACCCCTACCAAAAAAAAAAAAAAATATTAGAAACTTGGGAGCGTGTTTACCATAATATCAGGAACATAATAGAGCTTTTACCATTCTATTATCATTAAAACAAGCTGGACCCACCATTAACCTATTTCTATACATTACCTCTTAAGGATGAATATCAGCTTGCCTTCAAACCCTGTATGATAGGAAAATGCAGGGCTGCTGAAACACTTCCCATTCACAATACATATCCAAGGGTGAACAGCATATAAACTTATTTCCTAAATTTACACATTATTCACTCTGTGATTTAGAGTATAATAGAAGCAGTGAGATAACTCAAAATATTTGTACTTATTTATATTACAATACAAAACCCAAGGTGAATAGCATATAAACATAGGAATCTTTCTTGTTATTTCCATTATTTTGCATTGCTTATATATTAGTTAGAATTAAGGGAATTTACAGTCTGATATTAATAGGATAGAGAACTGATTGTAACGGTATCTATTTTTGTTAACCTCACTGTAATAATAACTATTACGACCCAGAGATGAGGGCCCTGTGCACCTCAAGATTCTCCTTCTAGGTCGTGACTTTTGTGTTAAATCTCTCAGCTCCCAGCAGTACACCGCTTAGGGAAATTCTGGAAATCACTGGTTGCAAGCTCAGCTCTAAGGTTACTGACATTAAAAATAATAAAAGTACTTCTTCATCCCTTTGCTTAGGATTGAATATACAAGAAATAGGGTCAAACACCCATTGCTTAGAATGTCATACACAACCACAAGAAGACTTCCCCCACATGCCCGCCTCATCAGTCCCCTCCTTAGTGTCACCTCCTCACCCCGTTACCAGGATTACCAACCACCTCCTAGTTTTCAGATCTGATTTTACAGAGGTCAGCAAACTAACTTCAAATGTTATGCCTATCTTTGATCACACAGGAGATACAAGGATGTAACGTAACATCTAGGCCATATCCACATTCAAATTCCTACAGAGACAACTTTTAGTTGTCACACTAACAAACATAGTGAAAATTGTATCTGTTAGTTACAGGTAACATAACACTACTACAGTGCACATAACACAATATGGCAATCACATAATATTAATTATTGTGGCCCACATTACACTACACAGGTTATTACGGTAATTACAAAATAGTCCATGATAGAACAAAATAGTCCTTGAGTTCAGGGCAGTGACATACAGGCCCTTGCTGGTGGGATTCAGGAGTCTCCCATCCTGGCCCCCCATAAGTCAGTCATAACAATTACATTTTGCCCTAACATTACACAGCCATCATACATAGTGACACCCAGTTTCAGCCAATTTACTGTATGTCATAGATTAGCGTATAAACCAAATTTCACCCAGCACCCCAGACTTACATAACAACATCTGTGTTTATTATTAGCAAAATAAAATGACACCCTAACGCTTGTTTTGATTTTACTTGATTACCTAAGGCAGTAATGTGACTAGTGACAAGAAGCATGACCGTATTGTGTTGTAGTGATATTTATAAAGCTTAGTCATCTTTCATAGGTTTTGTTCTTTGTCATTATTACAGAGCAAGCTATTTTTCCACTTTTAAGAACATGCTACTCATTAAAATAAAATACAGTTAGAATTATTATAGGGATATTGATGGCTTCTGGATATCTATGTATTTACTTTGCTTTATTAAGAATCTTTATTTTTGCTTAAATGCACAAGTGTCCTTTGAGAAAAAAACACTGAAGTGTTATATTTATAGTATGCGCTTTAGAAGAACTTGAATTGATAATGTGCATAAAGGTTTTTGCAAAATTTTAGATAAATACAATGTTTAATTTTAACTAATATATTCAACTTTGCTTGAAAGACATTGTCCCCTATGTAATTGTCCAAGTTGCAACTACTTGAGCCCGTAATGTAGCCTGTAAATGTTACTGATTGGCTACAGTTAGCTACTCGCATTCCAATTGCGGGTTACCGGCTCAAAAACACTGCGGTTGTCAGATTGCAATTACGGGCTTGAGTCAATTAAATACATCTATATATGTAAAAAATTTGGAACCCGCAGCCAATAGTTCAGTTTGAAGGTAATTATGGGCTTGCAATTAAATAGGGCCCAGTATGTCTCTGTTCATAGGAGGATCAGATACCTGGGAGAAATAAGAGGTGCTGTAGATTCTGATAACATCTATATTCATTTCACTTCCAATTTAGATAGCCACTTGACAATGTACCTAAATAGAAGAGCAAACACCAGTAGGATACATCTCTCCCTCACGCTAAATGCAAACTAGCAGGCCAAGATGGAATACCCATGGCACACATCTCTAAAATGTTTAAATGCTCATGCCATACATGCTGATGTTCCTTTAAGAAGGTAAGAAGTGTAATCCATATAGCAAAAAAAAACAAAAACACTTTTTTCTTTAAATTGCTTGTAATATTCTGCATACAAAATATACAAGAATGGTTCATTTTTATTTACAATCCCATAAATGTGGCAATTTCCTACAGTATAATGTTTAAAGGAGTTTGTTATCATAAAATGTGATGTACAGTGCCTTGCAAAAGTATTCACTTCCCCTTGACTTTTTACCTAATTCGTTACTTTACAGCCTTAAGTTCAATGTTTTGTTAATCTGAATGTTATGTGCTGGATCAGAACACAACAGTCATCACCCAAAGAACACCATGTTTTTCAGCAGCCGGGACTGGGAAACTGGTCAGAGTTGAGGGATATTCTTGAGCAAAAACTGTACCAGTATGTGCGTGATTTGAGGCTAGGACGGAGGTTCACCTTCCAGCAGGACAATGACCCCAAACACACTGCTAAAGCAACACTGGAGTGGTCTAAGGGGAAACATGTAAATGTATTGGAATGGCCTAGTCAAAGCCCAGACCTCAATCCAATAGAAAATCTGAGGTCAGACTTAAAGATTGCACAAAACAAGTGTAAACCATCCAACTTGAAGGAGCTGGAGCAGTTTTGCAAGGAGGAATAGGCAAAAATCCCAGTGGTAAGATGTGGCAAGCTCATAGAGACTTATCCAAAGCAACTTGGAGCTGTGATTGGCACAAAAGGCGGCTCTACAAAGTATTGACTTTAGGGGGTGAAAAGTTATGCACATTGCTTTTTTCTGTTATTTTGTCCTATTTGTTGTTTGCTTCACAATTAAAAAAAACATCTTCAAAGTTGTGGGCATGTTCTGTAAAGTAAATTATGCAAATCCTCAAAAATCCATGTTAATTCCAGGTTGTGAGGCAACAAAAAAGACGAAAAATGCCAAGGGGGGTGAATACTTTTACAAGGCACTGTATTTAAACTTTGATGAAGGAGCTCTATACAGTCAGCAAAAACAAGACCTGGAGCTGACTGGGGCTCAGACCATGAGCTTCTTATTGCAAAGTTGAAGCAAGAAGAGACAAGGAAACATTCTACAATGAGTGATGTAAAGAGATTGAAGAAGATAACCAAATGGGTAAATCAAGAGATCTTTTCAAGAAAATTGGGAACCTAAAAGCCACCTTTTATGTCATAGTGGACGTGATAAAAGGCAAAAATGGTAGGGACTTAACAGAAGAAGATCAGATAAAGAAGAAGTGGCAGGAATACACTGAAGATATATGCAGGAAGGATATTAACAGCAGTGATGACCTTAATAATTTGTCCAATGAGCTGGAGCCAGACATCTTGGAGAGTGAAATGAGATGGGACCTAGGATGTCTTAGTGATGACAAGGCTGCCAGAGTTGATGGAATCCCAATTGAACTATTTAAAATTCTACTAGATGATGCTGTGAAAGTGTTGCTTGCCTTTGCCAAAACATTTGGAAAACTCAACAATGGTCAATAGACTGGAAAAGGTCAGTCTACATCCCAATCCCAAAAAAGGCAGTGCCAAAGAGTGTTTCAATTATAGAACAATTGCACTAATTTCACACGCCAGCAAGGTAATGCTTAAGATTCTACAAGCTCGACTCCAACAATATATGAACCATGAACTACCAGATGTGCAAGCCGGGATCCACAGAGGAAGAGGCACAAGAGATCAAATTGCCAATGTCCGCTGGATAATAGAGAAAGCAAGAGAGTTCCAAAAAAACATTTACTTCTGCTTCATAGGATGTGGATCACAACAAAATGTGGCAAGTTATTAAACAGATGGGAGTACCAGATCATCTCATCCACCTCCTGAAGAATCTGTATGTCGACCAAGAAGCCACGGTCATAACAGGACATGGGATAACAGAATGGTACAAGAGCGTAAATGGTGTGCGACAAGGTTGTATATCGTCACCTTATTTATTCAACTTATATGCAGAGTACATAATGCGTAAGGCTGGACTAGATGAATCCAAAGCCGGAATCAATATTACATAGTAATAATTACATAGTAATTAAGGTTGAAAAAATACTTTCAGTCCATCAAGTTCAACCTGTTAAGATCTCCACTGATCTGCAATATGCGGATTAGTTATTAATTAATCCGTTGTTAAATAATTATTAATAGTATTGGAGGATGAATAAAGAGTTAGTCCATCAAGTTCAACCTTTTTAGATCTCTATTGATCTTTTTAATATGTGGACTATTTATTATTAATTGTTAATTGATCCAGAGGAAGGCAAACAGAAAAAAAAACCCCATTGAAACTTTGCCAATTGTCTCATAAGGGAAAAAAAAAAATTCCTTCCTGACCCCAGAAACTGGCGATCAAATTTCTCCCTGGATCAATATTCCTTCGCTAGTTATCTAGGACTAGCGAATTGCCCGTCAAAAAATGACGGCAATCAAATCGTAAGGTAGCTAATGCTGTTTGGTGTGTAATACAAAAATATATAATAGATGAATAAATGAATATACTTTACCTATTTTGAAGCATTGTGTTGAAGAGCTGACATGTTTTTATGTTGCTGCAGCATTAGTGGTGTGGAGCTGCTGTGTAGACGTGATGAATGTGTGCAGTGTAAGAGTGTGCGTGCGCGAGACGTAACCGTTAGCCTAGTGGTGTACTTCCGCATTGGCGTAAAATGGCCGGTTATGTGTGTTATGCGTCTTTGCGGATTATCCGTCCGTGCTTCGTGGTGGTTTTCGAGTTTCATGTGTTGTTTTGCGAGTGTGTTGTGGTGTTTTACGTGTTGAGAGTGCTGTAGCCTCGTTTTTGTTTTATTCGTCGGCCATTTTTTCTCTCGCTTACCGATTTCATTAGTGTCTAAAGTATTTTATTTTTATTTAAATGAAGGTGTAACTTGGTTTTTTGAGGTCCTGGATGCTTCCTCTTGCTGTAGGTAAGTTTTTTTATGTGTGTGGTGTGTGTATTTATTGTGTTTGAAATGTTTGTATGTCGGCGTGTTGTGTCCGATGTTTGCGAGGTCGTAATGTCTGGTAACGTGTCTCGTATGGTGTTTGCGTGTGTAGCCTCGTTTTCGTTTTGTTCGGCGGCCATTTTTTCTCTCGCATATCAAATTTTTTACTGTCCAAACTCTTTTATTTTGATTGAAACAAAGGTGTAAGTTGCATTTTTGAGGTCCTGGATGCTCCCTGTTGCTGTAGGTAAGTTTTTTATGTATGTGCTGTGTGTATGTATTGTGTTTTTAATTTTGTAGTGTTCGCAAGTTGCGTCCGACTGTTGCGAGGCCGTAATGTGTGTGAACGTGTGTGGTATGTTGTTTGCGAGTGTCGTAATGTGTGTGTCGTGTTATTTGCGTTGCGACGTGAAGTTTGCGAGGGTCGCAGAAGGCGCTCCATGCCAGCAACTGAGGCCCTCGCCCAGTGCCCTCGCTCGCAAGCGTTAGCAACAACTCGCATGCTCACAACTATATATGTGATAGCCTTGAGTGCCCTCTTTATTCAAAAATATATCTAACCCCTTTTTGAAATTGTCTATCTAATTCGCTGTTACCACCTCCTTTGGTAGAGAATTCCACAGTTTAACCACCCTGTGAAGAACCCTTTTCTTTGTTTAAGGTGAAATCTTTTTTCCTCTAACCTCAAAGGATGTCCTCTTGTCAGTTGAAAATCTCTTGCTACAAAAAGTTCACTTGACAAAGCCTTATATTGACCCTGGATGTATTTAAATAAGGTAATCATATCCCCTCGTAGACGCCTTTTTTCTAGCGAAAATATGTTTAGTTTGGTTAGTCTTTCTTCATAACTTAGCTGCTCCATTCCCCTTATTAGTTTTGTAGCCCTTCTCTGTACTTTTTCCAGCTCTAAAATGTCCTTTTTATGAAGTGGTGCCCAAGATTGTACTCCATATTCCAAATGAGGGCATACTAGGGATTTGTATAGTGGTAGAATTATATTTGCCTCCTTTGCTTCTATACCCTTCTTAATACATGCTAATATTTTACTTGCCTTTGCAGCTGCTGCTTGGCATTGAGCACTGTTACCTAGGTGGTTGTCCACTAGTACTCCCAAATCCCTTTCAATATCTGATACCCCTAGATTTGCTCCATTAAGATTATAAATTGCATGGCTATTTTTCCTTCCCAAATGCATAACCTTGCATTTATTTGTATTAAATCTCATCTGCCATTTAGCCGCCCATTTCTCTAATTTATGCAAATCCCTTTGTAGGGAAAGTACATAATTATCTGAATTTATTACCTTGCACAACTTAGTGTCATCAGCAAAAATGGAGATACTACTTTCGAGTCCTATTCTATGTCATTAATAAATATGTTAAAAAGGAGAGGACCTAATACTGAACCTTGAGGAACCCCACTTATCACATTAGACCAATCGGAGTATGTTCCATTTACAAAAACTCTTTGCTTCCTGTCTTTTAGCCAGCTCTCGATCCATGAGCAGATATTTACTGCAATTCCTGTATCCCTTAGTTTGCTCACTAGTCTTCCATGTGGCACTGTATCAAATGCCTTTGAAAAATCTAAAAAGACTACATCTACTGAGTTGCCCTGATCCAAATTCCTACTAACCTCCTCATAGAAACGAATTAGATTGGTCTGACACGACCTATCCTTCATAAATCCGTGTTGACTGCTACCTATAATCTTGTTCAAATAGACATATTCTTGCATTCTGTCCCTTATTAAACCTTCTAAAAGCTTCCCAACTACAGATGTGAGGCTCACTGGTCTATAATTCCCCGGATTTGCTCTAGATCCCTTCTTAAATATAGGTAACACCTCTGCTTTTCTCCAGTCATCCGGTAGAGACCCTGTAGTGACTGAGTCTTGAAAGATTAGATATAATGGTTTGGCTATTACAGGACCCAGTTCCCTCGGTACCCTTGGATGTATTCCATCAGGACCTGGGGCTTTATTAACATTTATTTTCTCCAATCTCTTTGGATTTCTTCCTGCGTTTACCAATTATTTAGTGATGGTAGTGTAGCCCCATTATGTTGCAGTGTCCCAACCACTGGTACCTCCCTTGTGTATACCGACGAAAAGAACCTATTTAGCTCATCCTTTTCCTGGTCACTAATTATCAGATGGCCTGTGTCACACTGTAATGTTCCTATAGCTTCCTTCCTCACCTTCTTCTCATTAATATATTTAAAAAATATTTTAGGGTTAGTCTTACTTTCCATTGCAACTGACTTCTCATTTTCTATTTTAGCCAGTCTAATAGCCCTTTTGCAAGCCTTGTTGATTTCCTTATAGTCACATAAAGCTGCCTCTGTTCCCTCCTTTTTGTATAATTTAAGTGCATGTTTCTTTTTCCTCATCATTAACTTTAAGTCATTGTTAAGCCACGTGGGATATGATTTACTCCTATTCATTTTATTTCCACATGGTACATGCCGATGAGTTTGTTTATTTAGTAAGGATTTGAATGTTGTCCATTTATTTTCAGTATTTTTCCCTGTAAGTTCTTTGTCCCAGTCTATATGTAGTATTGCTGCCCGTAGCCCATTAAAGTTAGCCCTTTTAAAATTTAAAGTTTTTGTTGGCCCCTTACAACTTTGTTTTTTGTATTCAATCTCAAATGATACTGTGTTTTGATCACTGTTCCCCAAGGGTTGCCCTATTTTACATTTGATATTATATCAATATTACTTGTGTTAACTAAATCAAAGATGGCCCCATTTCTAGTAGGTTCTTGTATCACCTGGGCCAGATAAGGATCCCTGAGTGTACTCAAGAACCTGCTCCCTTTAGCTGAGCTGCTGGTCTCATTTATCCAATTTATTTCAGAGTAATTAAAGTCTCCCATTATTAGAACTTGCCCATGCTTAGCTACATTTCCAATCTGTAACAAAATTTGTATTTCCTCACTTTCAGCTATATTTGGGGGTTTATAGCATACTCCCACCAATATGCGTTTAGAATTAGCTCCTCCTCTATTTAGCTCAACCCACAAAGATTCAATGATGTCGTTAGTGCCAGCATAAATATCTTCTCTGACTATAGGCTTAAATACAGACAGATCTCTCCTCCTCTTTTACCATTTCCCCTATCTTTCCTAAATAGGTTATAACCATCCAGATTAACAGTCCAGTCATGAGATTCATCCCACCATGTTTCAGTAATGCCTATTAAGCCCCATTTTTCTTGCACTGCTAATATTTCTAGCTCGTCCGTTTTCCCAGGCAAACTTCTTGCATTAGCAAGCATACACTTTATGTTGATATGGCTCTGCCGTTGTGAAGTGCTTGCCCCTGTAATTGAGGCCCCTATTAATACCTCCCTACTGTCTATTGTAACCCTCCCCACTTCTCCTCCCCCATGGGTAACTAATTCATCCCTTTCCCTCTCTACCCTATTTACCCCAATACTTTTATATAGTCCCTCCCACCCACCTACAAGTTTAAAAACTCCCCCAGCCGTTCTACCATCCTATCCCCTAGCACAAAAGCTCCCTCATCACTAAGGTGCAATCCATCCCTGCTATAGAGATTGTACCCAAGTGAGAAGTCAGCCCAGTGCTCTAAAAACCCAAAACCCTCTGCACTGCACCAATTTTTTAGCCACGCATTAATCTCCCTAAGCTCCTTCTGCCTCCCTGGGCTAGCACGTGGCACTGGTAGTATCTCAGAAAATACTACATTGGAGGTCCTTGCTTTAAGCTTATTCCCTAGTTCTCTAAAATCATTCTTTAGGACGCTCCATCTTCCACTAACTTTGTCATTGGTACCAATGTGTACCAAGACCGCCGGTTCATTACCAGCCCCTCCCAATAATTTATCCACCCGATCCACAACATGCCGAACCCGAGCACCTGGGAGACAGCAAACTGTTTCGATTGCTGGGATCTGGGTGACAAATTACTACCTTCCTAATAATAGAGTCCCCTACCACCAAAACATGTGTGTTGCTCTGCCTATTCTGCCCTCCCACTCCTCCAGTAGAACTGTTCTCCCGGCTGTTAGAGCGAACAGCTCTATCTGGCATTGCCATTCCTGAATGGACATCCCCAACAGTTTCACTCAACCTGGCAAATCTGTTGGTGTTTGCCAACTCAGAACTGGCCTGCCTCCTCTTGTTCCCCCTGATTCCCCTTCTAACTGTAACCCAGCTACCTCTCTGGACATCCTCACTAGCCCCAGCTCCTCCCTCCATACTAGGCCCAGCTAAACGGTGAGCACCACCTCCCTTTCCAGTGGAGCAGTATCACTAAGTGCTGCAATTCTCCTCTCCAGATCTTCAATTTGAGCTTCCAGAGTGGCAACATGCTCACACCTGTCACAGAGGTATGGACCCTGGATCATCTGTTCCAGTAGTGCATACATATGGCAGGATGGACACTGAGAGAGGTTGCCACTGGACTGACTCATGATTATCAGTTCCAAAAATACAGTGAGAAAACAAATCAATGTATTTGTACAAAGATTGCTTTTCTACACCTTAACCCAAACAAAACAGATAAAAATATATATACGTTTGTTTTCTGTTTTTTCTTATAATACCCCTTTCCTTTGGATTTCCTCCTTTTATTCAATCTCCTACACACTAACTACACTTACACTAGAAATGATTGCAAGCTCCCAAGCTTGCTCTTCCCTTGTTAAAATAGACCCTGCCTACTCGCCTGTACAATGATAAATTAGCACAGGACAGAAAACACTGCACTGCCTCACAGAACTGATTCAGCAGAACACGACAAAATGCACACAGATATAACTCACACAGGCCAAGCCACACCCACTCTCACCTGGACCGGATTACAGCCCACAGGAAGAAAACACTGCACCGATTTACAGAATTGATTCAAACAGAACCTCACACAAATGCACACAGATATAACTTACACAGACCAAGCCACACCCACTCTCACCTGGACCCTGATTACAGCCCACAGAAAAGAAAACACTGCACTGCATATTGCTGGAAGGAGTATCAACAACGTCGGATACACGGATGATACTACTTTGATGGATGAAAGTGAGGAGGAACTAAAGGACTTATTGATGAGGGTAAAAGAAGAGAGTGCAAAAGTTGGCCTGCTGCTCAACGTTAAAAAGACCAAGATTATGGCAAACGGCAATCTCACTTCCTGGCAAATAGATGGGGAAGAAGTGGATGTAGGGACAGATTTTTTTTTCCTTAGATCCAAGATCTCTGCAGATGGTGACTGTAGTCAAAAAATTAAAAGACGTTTGCTTCTGAGGAAGAAAGCTATGGCAAGCTTGGACAAGCTAGTAAAAAGTACAGATATTAAACTATCAACAAATGTTGAACTATGGTATTCCCAGTAGTAACATACGGATGTGAGAGCTGGACCATAAAGAAGTCTGAACGCCGTAGAATTGACACCTTTGAATTGTGATGTTGGAGAAGACTGCATAGAGTCCCTTGGACGGCAAGAAGATGCAATACTCCAGAAACTCAAGACAAACTGCTCTCTAGAAGGTATAATCATGAGGCTGAAGCTCAAATATTTTGGCCATATCATGAGAAGGCAGGATTCCCTAGAAAAAGACTGCTGGGAAAGATTGAAGGCACAAGAAGAAGGGGATGACAGAGCCGGAGATGGATAGATGAGGTCACTGAAGCAATGAACATGAACTTGATGGAGCTCAGAGGGGCAGTGACTGAGAGATGCACCTGGCGTGCTGTGGTCCATAGAGTCACGGAGAGTCAGACACGACTGAACGACTAAACAACAACAACAAATAACTTCAGGTATTATATGACCAGAAGTCACATTGAATATAGAAAGGATGAGTAATGCCATGGCCTTATTTATATTTCCTGACCCGTAGGCCTCAGGGCCAGAGTTAACTGACCTGTTCCCCTACATCAGCTAAAGAATCAGCCTAAGTGGAGAGTACAGGGCTTGGCATTCAAGGATGATATTAATAGTAAAATGGGAGCATGAGGAGCATTCCAATGGCTTTCTGGACAGAATTTAAATATAAGAGGAACGAATATGTGCATGGCTGTTATCAGAAAACTCACATGTAACAGCAATGGTCCCCTGACACATCATTTTGGCTCCTTCCAAAATTATCCTGGCTGTCCCTTTTTAGTTAAAATTCCTCTGTCCCTCTTAGTACCCTAAATGACCCTCCTTTAAAGGAAAGTTCCAAATTTATGGGCTATTTTCCAGCCTTGACCATGTCCCATTTTCTCCAGATTCTCAAGATGTTTTCTCCCAGTCTTTGAGAAAGATATACATATAGCATTGTGCACATTTTAACTGTGAATATCTAACACTTAATTTACACATTGTACAGAATGACAATAATACTATCTATTAGTGCATCTCAGGAATATGTGGCCTTATTGTGTCATTTAAAATTTTGGAGGTATGACATGGTTACAGTACAGGTATATCACAGATGCATCATATAGGGATACACACAGGTACACAGCCACAAACATTAAATGGTACAAAGGGAAACAAGCCCGCTGCAGGGAACAAACACTGAAACATAAGCACAAGCTGAGACATGCTTGTATTATGCAAATGACAGAAATTATAGGAATGACTATAAGAATCCCAGAAGTATGACAAGCATTATAGAACATAAACCAGTCATCATGTATGCACTAATTTAACATTATATAATGTTGTTAAAAAAAATGTCCAGGAACTGTTTTATGACATAAATTGATCAGGTAATATCAAAATAAAGGTATTCTCAGATATTAGAAGATAATGTCTATGAGCCATATTCAATTCCAAGCCCGCAAATCGATTGCAGGTGGACGAATGTCTGCGAGTGAGTTGCGGATTCCCGTTCGTCTCTGATTGCGATGCTATTCAATTGCTCAAGGCCGCAAGTTACTGTCCCAAATCAGAAACCGTAAACCATGCACTGGTTTGTAGCAGTTCAGGGCCAGAAGATGATCAATTAAGCAAGCCTGTCACCTCCCATTAGGAAACAGCCAATTGAAAATGAGACTGTCATTATTATGGCAGTAAAACATGGAGGTTACATGTCAATTAATTAGGTTTGGGGGTCCGATATGCGATCAGATTTTCAAACCCTTAAAACAAAAAGAATTATGAAAATGAATGCAAATAATGTTCTAGTCCGTATGGGTGGCCTGATATTATTAGCTCATTGATACCCAAGATTGATTTAACCTCAAAATTAAACATACAAATAAATACAATTTCCTGCCGATTTACGAGCTTGAGACTGTTGTGCAATTAATTCTAATGTCTGTCATCGCTTTCCCCGTTATTTGCAGTGCAGTATTGTTTTTTTGTTTGCATTTAGAGTGCTACGAATAGGTGTTTGAGCAATTGAATACAGATTTGCCATTTTAGCCTTGTGAAAGTGTAAGATCAAAGGCTTCTGGAGGCTGTAAGTTACGGGTTTAACCAACGCAATAATTTCAGGGCCGTAACTCGTAACTAGTTTGGAGCCCGCAAAAAGACACCAATTGAATAGCAAATTAACTTGCGACCTCACTTACAGGCTAACAGCCCGAAACCTCAATTGAATATGCAATTACAATTAATATCAAGGGATACCCAGATATAAAGTTTAAAGATTAAATTGTTACATACTGTCAGTTTGAACCAGTGGCGGCCCGTCCATAGGGGCGTCGGGGCAAGCGCCCCCCCCAAATATTTTCGTGACCCTGCAATAAAAAAACACAATAATTTATTAGTAATAAACAAAAAACAATTAAATATAATGTGTACATCAGCATTCAAGTGTTATTACAGTAATAAATGAAGCAAACCATTCCCTGGGACACTGTCACTTTAAGATAACCCCTTGCCCTTGTGTGTATATACATTAACTGCTGTGTATCCATTGTAGTTTTCCCTGCATCGCTGTGTGATCATATTACACTACACTAGTAACCTTTAGACTCTATGAATGAGGCCTGACCGTTAATGCATTCCGCCCACCAAGCACAATGACGCTATGCATGGGCAGTGATAATGTATCCATTAAATGACTGACAGTCTTCCATCATTGACCAATCAATGATGGAAGGCTGTACAGTTGTCAGGAGAACCACCTAAACCCACCCAGACCGTTATCTCCGAGCGCCCGCCAGCTAAAAGAGCCTCGAGTTTACTTTTTGATTGTTTAATAAAACCACCATAAGCCAGGTCCCATCCCTCTTTTCGTTTCCTGACCTGCTCCCGCTGAGACTGACTGAGACCTCCCTGGCTGAAACTACTCACTCAGACTGACCCAAACTAACAGTAAGTCCTAACTGCCCTGGCCAAACCCCTAGTCCCCCTAATAAAAGGAAGGGTCCCCCAGTTACCCCACTAAACCTGCCTGCCACCCACCCACCCACCAACTTAGGCCTGCAATGCCTGGGCAACCCCCAATCACCCCCGCAGTGCCAGTAGGCCCAAAAGACCTGTGCCACCCCCGATCACCCCCATGGGGCCTGTGCCACCCCATGATCACCCCGATCACCCCCATGTGGCCTATGCCACCGCCCGATTACCCCGATTTAAGGTTTTTAAGGTGCGGTTGGGGCCTATATGGTCACACATGGTCTTTTAAGGTTTTTAAGGTGCGGTTGGGGCCTATATGGTCACACTTGGTCTTTTAAGGTTTTAAAAGTTACGGTTTGGGTCTTGAACGTTCTAATTTTTTGTTGTTGTTTTCTATCACCCCCAGGTGCAAACTATCTGTGGAAGCAAATTTGTTTGGACTCGTTGGTTGACTTACTAAACGTGAATACCCCGAGAAGGAGAGTCAACTGTTGGTGAGTATCATTGCTTTTAATTTTCTGTCCATGCGTATAGGTGCAAATTTGATGTTGATGTAGTCTTGTCACATGAGGGTTTGCAATCTGTAATGTATACCAAGGAATTCAACACACTGTTATTTTAAAGTAATTTTGTTACATAATATAAATTAATATACCGTGATCTCTTTCTTCTATTGGTATCAGAAATGAATACTATTGGCTCTCTACTTGTGAAGCCTTTCGGCACCCTAACCTATGAGGAGAAGGTGGAAGTAAAACTGTTAGGACTTGACCAACCAGAGATAAATCTGCAGCAAATCGCAAGAGATAGAGGGAAGCAATATATCCGTACTTTCAATACTGAATGGTACAAGAAGAACAACTGGCTTTGTTGAAGCGTTTCTAGGAAGTCCTTATATTGTTTTCCATGCATCCTATTTGGTGGTGACGCTGCTTGGACCAAAACTGGAGTAACTGACGTCAAACATCTAGCAGATAAATTGGCGAAACACAAAAGTTCTAAATCTCACTTGGATAACAGGATCAAGTTTGAGATGCTTGTACAGGCGAACATTGCAGTTCAACTGGATACCAAGTCAGTATTCGAAAACACAATGAAGAAGTGGCTAAGAACCGGTACATCCTTTTGAAGATAATTGATTGTGTTCGCTTTTGTGGTGCTTTTGAACTGGCATTAAGAGGACACGACGAAAGTGAAACATCGCTAAATCCAGGAGTGTTTCGAGGCCTGGTGGATTTGGTTGGCAGTATCGATAGTGCAATGGAACAGCATTTGAAGACTGCAACTGTGTTTAAGGGCACGTCCAAAACCGTGCAGAATGAGCTACTGGACTGCATGCTGGAAGTTATTAAGGAAGTGATTCACCAGCAGCTTAAGGAAGCCCAGTTTGTGGCAATCCAAGCAGATGAAACAACCGATATTTCCGCTAGGACACAGTGCGTTGTAGTCTATCGCTACATTGACAAGAAGCATCAAGTGGTGGAAAGATTTGATGGCTTCACGGAACTGAAAGCAACGGATGCAGACTCGATTGCTGCTGTTGTGCTGGAAAGTCTGAATACTGTTCTCCCAGAGCCAGAAGACAAGATGAAACTCATAGCTCAAAGCTACGATGGTGCCAGTGTGATGCGTGGAGATCAAGGAGGAGTTCAAAGAAAAATAAAAGACGTGTACCCGAACGCACACTACGTCCATTGCTATGCTCACCAACTGAACCTAATAATGGAGAAAGCAGTTTCAAGGATTGGAAGAGTTCGAGTTTTTTTCCAACATAGGCGGCATACCATCTTTTTTTTCACGCTCTCCAAAAAGGACTGGAGTTCTGGATGAGGTAGTTGGTAGAAGACTTCCAAGAGGTGCACCGACACGATGGACCTTCAACGTTGGGACCGTGAACGTCATCTACGAGAACAGAGATGCGCTACTTGAGTGTTTCCAGACAATTGAAGCATGTCTAAACGTTGATCAAACATCTATACGTGAAGCCGCAGGTTTCGTTGGATTGCTGGAAGACAGGGAGTTCCTTTACTTCCTTAAATTATTTCATTTAATAATGCCACATGTTCACATCCTCTATAGTCAGCTTCAGAAGCGAGACACGGATACTGTTTATATCCACAAAGTCACAGAAGACTTTGTCAGCAGCATCCAGAAAATCCGTAATTCTGTTGACGAGATAGAAGCAAATTTGCCTAGCGATGTAACAGTCAACAGACGGAGTGCGGAGATCTCAACCTTGAGACAACTTTCAAGAGAGGTGTGTGACATAGTGGTGGTTCATGCAAAAGAACGTTTTTCATTTTCAAATCACCTAGTCAGTGCCAAACTTGTTCAAAGTGACTTGTATACAACCCATGACACTTGCTTTCCAATACTGAAGAAGGAACAATTACGCACTGAGCTGTCACTTCTGTATGGGAAGACAGATTTTCATGCTTGTACAAGTGCTGTTGCTCTGCACAAACTTTTACATCAATTGAATCTGCAGAATGATTTCACAGAGACAGTGAAATTATTAAGAATCCTGATTACAACACCGATGACCACTGCAGAATCAGAAAGATGCTTCTCCACATTGAAGAGGATAACCTTTTTAAGAAGCACCATGTCCCTGGAGCGGTTGAATGCATTGGCGATGCTCTCAATGGAAAAGCAACTGATTTCCGAGATCCCAGACTTCAATGAAAAAACCATTGATAAGTTTTGTCCTTTGAAAGATCGCCGTGCAAAATTTAAATACAAGTGATTGAAGCAAAGAAGAATGCATACCCCCAGGGTGTGCAAAGATAAACTGCGTTAAGCAGCACCACCTCACTACCAAACATAACTAGTGGTAAGTAAAGTATGAACGGTGTGTGGGTGTGCATATGGAAGGAGCTATGAAAGGTGTGTGCATGGTCAGTAACAATTGTTGAAGCCTTAGGGTGGTTTTAAGGAATTGGAGGCACTTCCAAGGGTAGCTGTCACTTCTGTACGGGAAGCCAGAATTTCATGTCTGTACGAGTGCTGTTGCTCTGCACCAACTTTACCATCAATTTAATCTGCATAATGATTTCACAGAGACAGTGAAGCTATAAGGATTCCTCCTTACAACACCGAAGACTACTGCAGAATCAGAAAGATGCTTCTCCACATTGAAGAGGATAAAAAGCTATTTAAGAAGCACCATGGCCCTGGAGCGGTTGAATGCATTGGTTTGAAGGAATTGGAGGCACTTCCAAGGGTAGCTGTCACTTCTGTACGGGAAGCCAGAATTTCATGTCTGTAGAGGGCTGTTGCTCTGCACCAACTTTACCATCAATTTAATCTGTATAATGATTTCACAGAGACAGTGAAGCTATAAGGAATCCTCCTTACAACACCGAAGACTACTGCAGAATCAGATAGATGCTTTTCCACATTGAAGAGGATAAAAAGGTATTTAAGAAGCACCATGGCCCTGGAGCGGTTGAATGCATTGGTTTGAAGGAATTGGAGGCACTTCCAAGGGTAGCTGTCACTTCTGTACGGGAAGCCAGAATTTCATGTCTGTACGAGTGCTGTTGCTCTGCACCAACTTTACCATCAATTTAATCTGCATAATGATTTCACAGAGACAGTGAAGCTATAAGCAATCCTACTTACAACACCAACGACTACTGCAGAATCAGAAAAATGCTTCTCCACATTGAAGAGGATAAAAAGGTATTTAAGAAGCACCATAGCCCTGGAGCGGTTGAATGCATTGGTTTGAAGGAATTGGAGGCACCTTCAAGGGTAAGTAAAGTTCTCAGAAATGGCACCACCGAACTACCAAAAATAACTAGTGGTAAGTAAAGTATGAATGGTGTGTGGGTGTGCATATGGAAGGAGCTATGAAAGGTGTGTGAATGGTCAGTAACAATTGTTGAAGCCTTGGCATGGCGTTACTGCTCATATGGTTATCCATATGCTAATTCAATGTGTTTGTTTGACATTGATTATTGTGTTGTCTAAACAGAAGGGAAATGTTGTTGTTTTCTTGAATCCCAAGATCCACTGGTTTGGGCCTATGGAGTCCTGATTGGTCTTTTAAGGTATGTTTGGGGCCTATATGGTCACACTTGGTCTTCTAAGGTATGTTTGGGGCCTATATGGTTCCACTTGGTCTTCTAAGGTATGTTTGGGGCCTATATGGTTCCACTTGGTCTTCTAAGGTATGTTTGGGGCCTATATGGTTCCACTTGGTCTTCTAAGGTATGTTTGGGGCCTATATGGTCACACTTGGTCTTCTAAGGTATGTTTGGGGCCTATATGGTCACACTTGGTCTTCTAAGGTATGTTTGGGGCCTATATGGTCACACTTGGTCATCTAAGGTATGTTTGGGGCCTATATGGTTCCACTTGGTCTTTTAAGGTTTTTAAGGTATGGTTTTGTTCTTGAATGGTCTGATTGATTTGCTTGTTTTCTTTCAACCCCAGGTGCAAACCCTATGTGGCAGCAGATTTGTTTGTACTCGTTGGTCAACTTACTGAACGTGAATACCCTGAGAAGAAGAGCCGACTAATGGTAAGTGTTACTGCTTTAATTTTTCTGTTAATGCGTATAGGTGCAATTATGATATTGCTGTAGTCTTGTCACATGAGTTTTTTAAATCTATATTGTATACCAATGAATTTAACACATTGTTACTTTACATCATGACATTGCTGCATTGCTGATCATGTATTTCAATGGGCTTTACAAGTATAAGGTCATTGGGCGGGGCTTTTAAAGGTCATTATGACATAAGGGGAGGAGTTATAAAAGGGGTGTGGTTTGAAAAAAGGTGAGGGGCTATGTTTAGCCCTGGCACCCCTCTAACTTGAAAGTTCACCAGCCTCCACTGGTTTGAACCAAATAGTAACCAATTTCAAATCACACATGTAATCTATCTCAATATTTACATGTTGAGGTATGTTACATGTGTGCTTTGGGTTTAGTTATGCCTGCCAAAAACAACACAGGAGTCCTCAGGGCCCACTTTTTATAGAACTATTTTCACGTGTAACCCCTAACCCCCTGATGGTCGCTCTAGGAATTTGCATGGGAGGAGAATAAGGTTAAATTGGGAGCTTGGAATAGAAAGAGGGCCTAAGAGATGAAGAGGGTGAGAGGATGTAGGGATATTTAATACAGTTTAATAGAGATAAAAAAGAGGGAAAGAAAAAAATTAAAGGACAGATGAGACAAATGCAGAAAAAAATCCAGGTATTCTTATCCAATGTTTGGCAGTTCTAATAATTGCTTTTGCTGTAAATCTTTCCACAAACAAAACTGCCAGGACCTAGAAAGAAGAGGGGGGGGGGGGCAGTTTCACCCCAACACCTCCTGCCTTCTGCTACAGGAATTTCAACAGGGTGTGATTTAGGGTTAATCTCAGTGTCCATCTCTTACTTTCACACCAGGAGCATTTTTCAGAAGAACTCAGGAAATCACAGGAGAACACACCATTTGATTATTGTATCAGACAGAGACTAACCCAAATGGCCCATATCAAGAAGTTCCTTCTCTATGAACTTGGTAGGGGTCAATTAGTCACAGAATGGGCAGAGACAGCGAACCTGCATGGCCAAATGGCCATATACACATAAAGGAATGTTAGTTAACACTTTGATGCCACCGGTCAGGACACAGGGGAATGCCTCTTACCCATAAGCCATGTGTATAATACACACACATTGCCCTGTGTACAATACACACACACTGCCCTTTGTACAACACACACACACTGCTATGTATATAAAACACACACATATACAATAACTATGATTAACCCCATATTGTGGCCCCTTTCATGAACAACATGGCTTACCCACACAACCACAACTGTACATCACATATTAACAAATATAACACATCTCATCACAAACAGGATGGCTGACAGTAAAACATGGCACAAAATCTGTAGCAAAATTATCCATCTTGGGTCAACATGCAACCACAGTTCAGGAATTCAGGGGTTTGGGCATTGTTCTTGGTGGGAAAGGGAAAGAGCTGTGTTCTGTACCAGGTTCCCCTTAAAGACCACAATGGTCAATAGTCCCCAAAAGCTAGTGGGCCCTCCTGGGCATCACAGCTTATTTCACCCTTTTTCTAGTGTGGCCTAGGAAGTGACCCTATCAGATTACTTCCTAGCCTCACTGATCTCACTTGTATGGGTGATGGAGTTGCCAGTACCCCACATTCCACATAGTCTCCCAAAATCCAGCGGGCACACAATTTTGGGAATAGCCTTCATGCTATTCCACCTCCACCTGGCCATGGCAAATGCCCCCGCCTTCCCAGTGGGTTTAGGGACCAACATAATGTTCTTGGGGACTACATTGAAATGGTGACCTGGGGGTCATTGCTTGTAGTCCTTGGAAAGCTGTACATACAGGCTAGCAGGGACTTGGTATAGTCCTTCCCCAAGGCAACCCTCCCTAACCAAATAAATAAAACCACCTGGCCTGCTGATCCTGAGGCAGTACTAGGCAATAACTCCCCTTCTTCCAGGTCTGAGCCATTTCCTGATTGTGGCTTAACTTTGTGGGTACCTTGTGGGCCTTCAACATTAAACAGTCTCAGGGGTTCCTTTGCCAACACACCTGCCACTGACCAGGGCCAGTGCCTCCTCCTTCCCAGCATTGTAAGAAAATTATGCTCCTTGTGAACCCATTAACAAAGTACCTTGGATAAGAAGCCTTCTAGCTGGGTCGACAAGCTGGTAGCCACCCTGCTGACCTTGGCTAGAGCCTCCAATTTTGGTGATTGTACTGGAACCTGCTAACTACGCCCCCTCCTCGCCTGGAACCATCGTCTGGCTCAGCTCTGCTCTTCTTCTTTGTTGTTTAGTCAACTATATCACCAGGGAGCAGTCCATTATGGATTCCTCCTGTAACATGGGAGCATTGTGATAGTACAGTTTGAGTCACATACCCCACGTCCTGTTGTAGGGACTTGCAAGATGTAATACAGACCTCCACTGGCCCAGCCATAAATACAATTAGTTGAACACTGTCTGTCTCTGGACCATAGTCAGTAACTAGCAGCCCCCCTTCTGGGGTGGAGAGTGGACCAGGGGCTTCATGATCTGTCTACTGCCTTAACTGCTTCCGGGTTAGTACTTTTAAGAGTAATTTAGTCCCACTCCCTGCCTGACGGGCCACCAGTATTAACCAAGCTTGACTCATTTGGAAGTCCACTGTGGGGTTAATCTCAATGCCCAACTCTTACTATCATACCAGGAGCATTTCTCAGAAGAACCCTCAGAAGGAATCAGGAAATCATAGGAGTACACACCATTCGATTAGTGTATCAGATAGACACTAACTTTATTTTTCATTCAGACACATCTAAAAAACGAACAATAAAACCTACATGGCACTTATCAGTTTCTTCTCTATGAACTCGGTAGGGGTCAGTTAGTCACAGTATGGGCAGAGACTGCGAACCTGCTTGGCCAAATGGCTATCTACACTTGTTGGGATTTCAGTTAACCCTTTGATGCCACCACTCAGTGTGTAACGCTCCGTACAAGCCTCTCATCCATACAAGCCGCGCATGACAGAGCGGAGGGAGAGAAAAGGGGAGCAAGACACAGGGGAGGGAGATAGGAGGGGAAAGAGACAAAGGGGAGGGGGGAAGAAACACAGTGGAGGGATCGAGGAGGGGAAAGAGACACAGGGGAGGGAGGAGGGGGGAAGGAGACAAAGGGGAGGGAGAAGAGGGAGGGAAGAGACACAAGGAAGGGGGAAGAGACACAGAGGAGGGGGGAGACACAGGGGAAGGGGGAGAGACACAGGATAGGGGGAAAGAGACACTGGGAAGGGGGAGAGGGAGGGAAGAGACACAGGGAAGGGGGGAAGAGACACAGGGGAGGGGGAGAGACATAGGGGGAGAAACACAGGATGGGGGAGAGACAAAGGGGGGAGACACACGGAGGGAGAGACACAGGATGGGGGAACGAGACACTGGGGAGGGGGAGAGACACAGGGGAGGGGGAGACACAGGATAGTGGGAAAGAGACACAGGGGAGCAGGGGAGAGACACAGGGGAGGGGTGGAGACACATGATAGGGGAAAAGAGACACAGGCGAAGAGGGGAAGAGGAACATGGGAGGGGGAAAGAGACATGGTGAAGACACACAGGGGAGGGGAGAGAGACACAGGGGAGGGGGGAGAGACACAAGGGAGGGGGAGACACAGGATAGGGGGTAAGAGACACAAGGGAGAGGGAGAGACACAGGGAGGGGAGAGAGACAGGGGGAGAGACATGGGGGAAAGAGACATGGGGGAAGAGACACTAGGAGAGGGAAGAGATACAGGGGAGAAAGTGGGGGATAGAGACACAGGGGATCGAGGGGAGGGGAGACACAGGGGAAGGAGAGGGGGGAAGAGACACAGGGGAGGGAAGAGACACAGGGTAGGGAGGGGGGAAGATACAGGGGAAGGGGGGCAGCACACATCAAATTCATCAGATTGATAGTAAAACAATGCCTACAATACACAATATGGCCATCGCATACAAACATCTGTAGTGACATTAGCTATCTTGTGCCAACATGGCAACCATAGTCTAGGTACTCAGGGTGTTGGGTATTGTTCTTGGAAAGGGAAGGAACTGTGTTCTGGTCATGGTTCTCCTCAGGGCCCACAATAGTCCATAGTCTCCAAAAGTCCAGTAGGCCTTCTGGTCATCACAATTACATTAAATAAAAAGTCTAATTGTGCCTTTTCTAGGATGTCACGTTTACAGCACAGAGTACAGACGAGTAGATCGCAAAGTTTCATTAGAAAGCAAACTGATGTCCTTGCAAGTGAAATACATCTGCCAAGACTGTGTAATTATAAATCTCGCACAGGTTAATACATGTAACTATAATCTTTCATGAACACGAAAACAACTCCTATTACCATTTTTATACAAAGTATTTTTTTTATTCCGTACAGATTTTTTTTAAGTATGATTCACTGCTTATGATCAACAAATTGCAAAATATTCAGCTTTATTCAAGAACCTACAGAACCTGAAAAGCATGTATCTAGCATGCAGTGACAACAATCAGCGCAGAGATAATGGGTGTGTACAAGGAAATATACATCACTTGCAGGGTCTCATGTCGGTGATGTGTTTGTCTACCTTAAAGTGAATCATCCATAAAACAAAATATTATTCATTACTTAGTTTTATTTGGAGATCTTATTTTTTTTATGTATTATGAAGGAATCCCCCTTGTGTCAGTCTATTTATATAAAGGGAGGTGCCATACCTGGCAATTAAAATCCTATATAAGGAAATAAAATATTATTTTGATATATATCAGGTTTTCTGGATTAGCTTTTACTTAAATCTTTAATTTGAATTCTTTTTTTTTTCTGTCTGATTTACTTTATTAATTTTACAATATAAGGCAGAGGGATGGGATGGTAGAAGGCAAAACGAATGAGAAGGGTTGTCTTGGATGAGATAATATGGAAATGTAACAATGTCAATAAAACATTAAAGAAAAGTATGAGTCTCTTGTCAGTACAATGAGGTGTACGTGGGGGTAGGGGGATAGGTAGTGGTGAATAAATCATGGAGGATCATAGTAATGAGGGGTTGGCGGTGGTAAGGAACTGTGTCCAACAGTAACTGGATATTTAATTAATAATTATTGTGGTGATATAAACTATTCAGGGATTCCATGATCGATGGATTTGTTTAAGGGTGTCTCTCATAGTGGGGGTACTTATGTCCATTTCTTCACAAAATAGGATTTTTGAGATACATTTTTGCCATGATAGGTTTGTCAAAGGGTGACTTGACTAATGAGTTTTTTTAGAGCCTTGGTATGGTTTTCAAAGAGTTTGTTTAGGAGAAATGACGAGGTATAGATGAATATAGAGAAGATGTATTCCAAGTTTTTTTTTTGCAGTACTCTGTATGTAGTATTCCAAAGAACTTGTTATCCAGGGCAGGTCCGCCAACAGTGGAAAAGAACACTAGTTTGACACAGCTTTTTTTAACTGGGGGTAGGTGGGTTCTTGTCTATCAAATATAGTTTGAGGTGGGTATCTGGAATTGCTGTGGATCTACACCAGATGGGAATCCTTTTTAAGATATATAAAACTCATTGGGGAGTGTGATGAAAACAATTTAAGTTTCTGAATGAGTTACTCCCATATATCTAGGGAGTAGTGGGGCAGTGATTAATCATTGGGACACGGCCTGATTTGGGGGTCCACATATAATGAGAAAGTTGGTTGCCTTGTACCAAGTCATGTTATTATAATTATCCTGTATTTGTAACACATCAGCATTTTCCATGGCACTATACAGGGGTTAAAAACAAATAAAAAAACAGTGCAAAATAATGGAGGGCCCTGTTTTTGAGCTTAAAATCAAATGTTTATTGTGCCTTTAATAAAGCACTGACACAAGATTGAAAACTCACAAACGTACAGTCTAAAGCAGTGTTTTTTTTCAACTCCAGTCTTCAGGGCACACCAACAGTTCACATTTTAGGTATATCCCTGCTTGAGCACAGGTGAGCGAATCAGCGGCTCGGTAATTCAGTTTAACCATCTGCAGAGCCTATGATTCGCTCACCTGTGCTCAAGCAGGGATATACCTAAAATGTGAACTGTTGGTGGGCCCTGTGGACTGGAGTTGAAAAATACTGGGGCAGCACGAGAAAAGTCCTCAATGCGGGAGTGAGAAGAAGTAATAAGAGAGGTGGATAGAAGAAGGTTGTTAGCAGAATGAAGAGGGCGGTTGGGAGAGTATTTTGAGATGAGAGCAGAGATATGACCTGAACTAATATCGTGGACACAGACCACAGGTGGAAACCTATGCCTTAGAACAGTGGTGAACAACTGGTAGCTCAGGGCCTCATGAGCCCCTTAGATACTTCCCATGTGCCCCCAGCCTGTGCTCAAGAGTTGATGAGAAGCAATATAGAGTCAATTTTATCTCCCCACAACTAGCAAATCACTGTGTCTTGCAGTCCAAATCCTTCATCCTTATTACATATACCTCAATTACCAACAAATCAATCTCTATCTCTCTCCCACAGTGTTTTTGCGATGTTCGCTATTTGTAAAACAAATAACCGTATATACTCGTAGATAAGCCGACCCGAGTATAAGCCGAGGCACCTATTTTACCACAAAATACTGGGAAAACTTAGTGACTTGAGTATAAGCCGCGGATGAAAAATGTGCTGCCCCCTGTGTCCCTCTTGTGCCCTCTGTGCCCCTTTCTTGTGCCCCCTCTCTCTCCCGCATCTCTTCCCCCTTCTCCCTCCCCTGTGTCTGTCCCCCCTTCTCCCACCCCTGTGTCTCTTCCCCTCCTCTCCATTCCCTGTGTCTCTTCCCTCCTCTCCCTTCCCTGTCTCTTCCCCCTCTCTCTTCCCTGTGTCTCTTTCCCTCCCTTATCACCCTCCTCAACCCCCCTCCTCAACCCCAACCTCCCTCCTCAACCACCTTCCTCATCCTCAACCCCCTTCCTCATCCTCAACCCCCCTCCTCAACCCCCCTCCTCAACTACATCCTCACCCTAAACCCCCCATCCTCATCCTCAACCTCCCTCCTCAACCCCCTCCTCATCTTCAACCCCCCCATCCTCAACCCCCCCATCCTCACCATAAGCCCCCCTTCTCACTTTACCCCTCTAATTACCTCCCCCTCTCCCTTTTCCCTCACTTACCATTACATCTGCAGCAGCTCCTCCTTCCGGCTGCGTCTTGATCCGGCCAATGCTAATGACGTGACGCACATGGGACATTTTCGTAATTGGTATTCGCATGATAATACACTATTGTAATAAAAAATGAATGCTTACAAATGAAAATAAAATATTCAAAAAATTGCTCTAATTTAGGTTTATTAGACTACTATTTAGCCTATTTGCATTTTCTATTGTCATTCAAGGGGTACGTACTTCTGCCCGATTCTCAGAAGAAAAGTAATTAAATTTCCACCCCTCCACGTATCCACCCATGTCTATATTGATCTGTATTTAATATAATCTGTCTACAGCTTTGGAGCTGTGGGATTTCTATAGCAGTCCCCAAACTCTGATAGCAAGTCAGGATTAAGAATAACCCTGCGTTACAAAAAGGTCAAGTAAATTGGCCCAGCCATTGATGGACTCACCTGAGCTAAAGTATAGTATTCACCTATTCTCTGTACCCATTTTCTTTACTGTACGTCTGTAAACACTACGCACAATGTTGGCACTTCAGAAATAAAAAGTAAAATTATAAAGTATAATATCCTCGATAATAGTCTCTTAGAGTGATGATTTGGGTTTTATTTTTCCAAGCATGTAAATTAATATATTCATATTTTATTTTGTAACCATTAGAAAGGATATGCAACTCCTTAAAAATTAACTTAGAAAAGCCTAATGACAATGTTTCTGTACCTGTGCAAGAGTACCATCTGAACAATATCATTCCTATCAGTTGTTACATAGTATTTGAGGTTGAAAGAAGACTTATAGTCCATCAAGTTCTACCTTTTAATATCTCTTCTGATCTGCAATATGTGTATTAGTTGTTAATTGATCCAGAGGAAGCAAACATAAAAAAAAAAACATTGAAACTTAGCCAATCGTCTCAAAAGAAAAAAAAAATTAATTCCTTCCTGACCCCAGAAACTGGCGATCAGATTCCTCCCTGGATCAATACTCCCTCTCTAATTAACCTGGATAACCCTGAATGCCCTTTTTATTTAAAAATATATCCAGTGCCTATTTAAAGTTATCTATCGAATCCGCTGTCACCACCTCCTTTGGTAGAGAATTCCACAAATTAAGCACCCTTACTGTGAAGAACCCTTTTCTTTCTTTAAAGTGGAAACGTTTTACTTCTAACCTCATAGGATGTCCTATTTTAAGTTGAAAAGCTCTTGGCATAAAATGCTCACTTGACAAAGCCTTATATTGACATTAGATATATTTATATCATGTAATCATATCCCCTCTTAGATGGATTTTTTCTAGAGAAAATAAGTTTAATTTGGTTAGTCATTCTTCATAACTTAGCTCCTCCATTCCCCTTAGTTTTAGTTAATTGGGATTAGTTTTGTTGCCCTTCTCTGTACCTTTTCCAACTCCAAAATGTCCTTTTTATGTAGTGGTGCCCAACAATGTACTAGGGGGTACTAGGAATTTGTACAGTGACAGAATTATATTTGCTTCCCTGGCTTCTATACTCTTCTTAATACATGCTAATATTTTATTTGCCTTTGCAGCTGCTGCTTGGCTTTGAGCACTGCTACCTAGGTGGTTGTTCACAAGCACTCCCAAAACCCTTTTTATATCTGATACCCCTAGATTTGCTCCATTAAGAGTCTAAATTGCATGGCTATTTTCCCTTCCCAGATGCATAACTTTACATTTATTCATACTAAAACGTATCTGCCTTTTAGATGCCCATTCCTCTAATTTATGTAAATCCCATTGGAGGGAAAGCACATCATTATCTGATGTAATTACCTGGCACAACTTTGTGTCATCAGTAAAAATGGAGACAATACTTTCCAGTCCCACCTCTAAGTCATTAATAAATATGTTAAAAAGGAGATGACCTAATACTGACCTAACTTGAAGCTAAAAGCCTGTTAGGATCTAAGCAGGCTCAATGGTGTAAACTACATCAAATGCAGCTGGATAATTAGCCATATTTGGCAGCAATCACCTTATTAAAACGTAATATCACTCCATGCTTAGTGGATGTATCAGAAAGTGTGATTGACTTCAGTGCAATTCATTTTATTTTCTTTTTTTACAATTATACAAAGCAACAAACATAGATCGTCAATAATCAAGAAAAAGCAAAAACATGAACTAAAAGAAATAACAAGAAGATAAATTATTATCTTCTAATCATTATAAACAAACAGTCCAATATATATCACAACATACAGATATTTTATGGGTAGTTTTGGAAACTTAGCTTGGAGATATTTACTCTGTTTTAGAAATATAATGATCCAATAAAAGCCACTTAAATTTTACTTGTTTTTTTTTATTTTTATCACTTGAATCAATCTCAATTTGTCTCTTACACTTTATTATTTTTTTTTTCTCATTCCACGTAGGAAGGGTATTTTTTTCCAGTTTAAGGCAATTAGACAAATAACCAGTAATAAGGTGTGTATAATAATACCTCTTGCTTTATAGTCAATATCATTTGGGACCGTATGTAATAGGATCAATTCCAGTGTTAGCTTTACATCTTTTTAATTATGGATGAAATATGCCATGCAATTTGTTTAGTAACATTCAGTTGATATTACTTGCTATTACCTTTAGTTTTATATTATAAAATGTTTGGAAACTCTGCCATGTCCCTTTAAGCCAATCTCAAATTTTTGCGTACAAGGAAATTGTGTGTTTAAAAATGAAAGATAATAATATGGTGACTACTGAGCTCAATTGGTTGAATGCCGTCTACACCACATGCTTTATTTACTGAAATTATGTCAGGTTGCATAAGGACTTCCTGAAATAAATGATCATCACATAACGCCATTGTGATTTCATTTTGTTAGTAGTTGGAATACACTTTTTTTTATCAACAACTGCCCTAAATACTCAAATTGTTCTTCCCATTTTATAACCTGCTATTAGGACATGCTAGTATGTCTGGTAGTGTCTTTGGCCAGAAGTTCGAAAGGGCTCTGTAGATCACCTAGGCCTCCTGGGTTTGGTGGGAGGAGCCCCTTGACCGGGCAGGACAAGGGGGATAGTAATTGGAAGTGGCTAGCTAGGAGGTGGAGCCATTTAGCTCTGTTGGCATCATTAGCGCCATTCCGCCCCCAGCTAGCCAGGAGTCTAGATAGCCTCCCACACATCCCCCCCAAAAAATAATATATATCCAAGAGTGCAGTGTAATAACTGTATTTCTCGGAAGTTTTTTAACTTGTTTTAGACATTCAAATGTGAACAAAGATTTACTATTTATTTACTGTACTACTGTACGGTGGAGGCTTCTATCACTCCTTTGCCCACCATATATTAAATGATTGTTGTGGTGAACTACCTATTGATAATATCCACTACACAAGCTGGGATCTCGCCCCACGCTGATGATAGGCAGTAACCCTGAAACGGCTGTCCGTGGATAGGATTCTCAGCTTGTGTATAATCCAACCTTGGCTTTGCATAAAAGCTGTGTAATGCAGCAGGCATAAGCTTAGGAAGCCATATTTAAAATGGTTATGGATAGAAGAATAAAGCATTTGTGGGCACATTTGCATGTCCCTGATCAGTTTCCCAGAATGCAGTGTAATAACTGTATTTCTCAGGATTCTAAGCAGGAAGCAAGTTTTTTAACTTGTTTTAGACATTCAAATGTGAACACAAACGTACTATTTATTTACTATATATATATATATATATATATATATATATGTATATATATATATATATATATATACTGTATTTATGCGAATCTAGTGCGCCATTTAATCTAATGCGTTCTCCAAATTTGGAACCCATGAAATTTAACTTGATTTAGACATTCAAATGTAAGCACAAATGTACTATATATATATATATATATATATATATATATATATATATATATATATATATATATATATATATATATATATATATATATATAAATAATTAATGACGAATGAGTAATATGGGTGGTATATTGATAAAGTTTAATGGTATTAGGTGGTCGTTGTTCTGTCTATATGAATTATGTTTATAAAACATGTTAACAGAAGTGCATTATGTTTTGTCACAGCGGCGCAGTGGTCAGTGGTGAAGTGGGTGAGATCCTACCCTACGGTGGTATGGCTGTTCCAGCACAGGAGGCCCTGGACGTGGGTTCAGGGCGTATGTCTCTTGCCAGACTCTTCCCCTCATACGTCATTGAGTTATTATGTTTATTATGACGTTATTTCAGTATTGTGTTTACCAATAAACACTGTGGCCAGTTTTTCCTCTAGTGTCTAATCATTATCTTCAAGTACGATTGAGGTCTAATCATTGTGGTAAAGATACCAACTGGGCCGTGTTTGGGTCATGATGATTCTTAGCATAGTGAAGCTAAGTACATCTGTTTACCCTTCATTCTTTCTAAACCACAGAATTTACGAGGAATTTTATAAGTCTATAATTATAATGTCATTCTTCAGTGCTTTGTCATAGGTTTTGTAGTGTAATGCGTGAGGTGAAAATGTGTCTACATGTCACATAAAAATAGATTTGGGATTAGCTACCGTGACAATCCATCAACAAGTCACTATTATTACGTTACCTAATTGTACAATGGAGTGTTTAATACATTCAGGGGTGTAGAAGCCAGAATAATTCTGGGGGAATACAGCTCATTGTATATACAGGCCGTAAAATAGATTATTTACACAAACATACAAATATAGTTCCTACACCCATGAATACATTGCTTCAGAAAGGGAAAAGACACATACAATGTGGACGCTACTCAGCAGACACAATAAAGTATATGTTACAGACAATCACACTAATGGGATCTCTCTTTGTTATGGCATTTAGAAGAAAATAAAAGTAAGAACTGGAGATTGATAGTAGGACATATTCAGGGATGTAAGATGTATTAGTACTATGGGACTGTCCGATTGGAAGACGATACCGTATATACTCGAGAATAAGCCGAGTTTTTCAGCCCTTTTTTTAAGGCTAAAAAGGGCCCCCTCGGCTTATACTCGAGTCAGTCCCCCCCACCCCCCGTGTTTCTCTAACCCCCCCGTGTCTCTCTAACCCCCCTATGTGTCTCTCTAACCACCACTTGTCTCTTTCCCCCCCCTCCTCATCCTCAACCCCCCCTCCTCATTCTAAACCCCCCCTCCGAATACCTCCCCCTCTCCTTTTCCCCTCACTTACCTCCATGTGCAGCTTCTGCTCCGGCCTCCGCTCCTTCCGGCGTCTTGACCCGGAAAATGCTAATGACGTGGCGTGCATGTGACGTCACTTCATTAGCATATACCGGGTGCCGGAGGGAGGTTGAGGAGGGAGGTTGAGGAGGGAGGTTGAGGATCAGGAGGGGGGTTGAGGTTGAGGAGGGGGTTGAGAATTAGGAGGGTAGTTGAGGAGGGGGGTTGAGGATGAGGAGGGGGGTTGAGGTTGAGGATGGGGGGTTGAGGAGGGGGTTGAGGGGGGGTTGAGGAGGGAGGTTGAGGATGGGGGTTGAGGAAGGGGTTGAGGTGGGGGTTGAGGATGAGGAGGGAGGTTGAGGATGAGGAGGAAGGATGAGGAGGGAGGTTGAGGATGAGGAGTGGGGTTGAGGAGGGAGGTTGGGAATGAGGAGGGGGGTTGAGGAGGGTGATAAGGGAGGGGGGAAGAGACACAGGGAAGGGAGAGGGGGAAGAGACACGGGAGAGAGAGGGGGGACACAGAGGGCACAAGAGGGACACAGGGGGCAGCACATTTCCTCAACCCCCCCTCCTCATCCTCAACCCCCCCTCCTCATTCTAACCCCCCCCTCCAAATACCTCCCCCTCCCCCTTTCCCCTCGCTTACCTCCATGTGCAGCTTCTGCTCCGGCCTCCGCTCCTTCCGGCGTCTTGACCCGGCCAATGCTAATGACGTGGAGCGCATGTGACGTCACTTCATTAGCATATACCGGGTGCCGGAGGGAGGTTGAGGAGGGAGGTTGAGGAGGGAGGTTGAGGATGAGGAGGAGGGTTGAGGTTGAGGAGGGGGTTGAGGATGGGGAGGTTGAGGAGGGAGGTTGAGGAGGGGGGTTGAGGATGAGGAGGGGGGTTGAGGTTGAGGAGAAGGAGGAGGGTTGAGGTTGAGGATGGGGAGGTTGAGGTTGAGGAGGGAGGATGAGGAGGGGGGTTGAGGATGAGGAGGTGGTTGAGAATGAGGAGGGAGGTTGAGGATGAGGAGGAAGGATGAGGAGGGAGGTTGAGGATGAGGAGTGGGGTTGAGGAGGGAGGTTGAGAATGAGGGGGGTTGAGGAGGGTGATAAGGGAGGGGGGAAGAGACACAGGGAAGGGAGAGGGGGGAAGAGACACGGGAGAGAGAGGGGGACACAGAGGGCACTATAGGGACACAGGGGGCAGCACATTTCCCACCCTCTGCTTATACTCAAGTCACTCATTTTACCCAGTATTTTGTGGTAAAATAGGTGCCTCGGCTTATACTCGGGTCGGCTTATACTCGAGTATATACGGGTAATTTGAGAAGCTGAGTTAGGGAGAAGGATTTCCCCTTCGACTTGGAAGTGCTGTAGAAAAAGAAGTAACTTTACTACCAAAAAATATAAAATGAAAAAAATATTTAGACAAAGAAGAAAAGAATATTTATGAAATATTTCACAATAATTGTGGCTAATGATCAAATTCATTATCACTGTTTATTAACTGATATTATCGGCTTTGTTCAATATTATCTGAATATCACCTGAAATAATTAACATCTTCTAGAGGGATTCATGACACTGATTGCAGAAGTATTACCCCACAATCAAGAGCTAGGAGGACAATATATAAAGGACAATAGATAAGTATGAATAAATAAATCCCAAGAGACCCATTTGTGACATGAGTAGCTTTTAAGGTCTTGATATACAGATTTATTTTGGCAAGAGAGTAAATATGGTCTATGAAGATCAGGTAATGGCTTTATTTGAGTCCATAGAGCATGTTTGGTGCAGGTGAATGGATCAAGTGTTTTTGTTGGTGGTTAAATGTGTACACGAGCAGAGAATGGAAAGGTGTTTGAGGACCGGAATTAGGATGTGGAGATGGTTGAGAGCCAGACAGAAGCTGATGGTTCTAGAAGAGTAAAGCAGTGGCTCCCATCTTCAATGATCAGGATACAAAAAAATGTCATGGTTTGGGCATATATCTGCTTACCAAAGCCCTGCTAATAGATGGCTCAGGGATATTGACTGAGCCACAAGTACCCAGGAAAGGATATATTCCAATCCATGTCTGTCGGGGTGGAAATATTGTGATCCACTTATTTAGAGGTGGTTAAAAGACCACTGAAGTGTCACATTATTTTAAAGAACATTACTTGATAATGTGCAACCTTTTTTTAAAATAAAATATATACTGTAAATAGCCTTGTATGCAATTTTGCTTTAATGATGGAAATGTTGCCTTTGCTCCTAAAATGATTAGAAACCTGGGAGAAAAAGTGTAATCAGATGAGATGTTATTCACAAAGCAACAAACTGGACAATATGACTCAAAGGCAGAGAACAGATCTATAGGACAACCCTCTCCACACAATCAGAATCATCTAAATACAAGATGGTCTATACAATTGCTTTTAATTTCCTATGGTGGAAACCTACTACTAACATTCTTATTACTACTAACTTCCTTCAAGCATGTTTTTACTAGACTGGTTTGGTCCTTTAAATTCTAACAGGAACCATGGTGTTTATATATATATATATATATATATATATATATATATATATATATATATATATATATATACTCATTATTTCATTGTCTGAAACCCCTATCACACATATTGGTGTCCGGATTCTTACTAAATGTATGTTGTACATACAAATATACAAGCAGTTTTTGTATGCTGTAAATCCTTACATGATTATATGATAACAGGCATGGTAACAGTTCAACCATTAAAAGGACGGTCACTTACAATATTTACAAAAGGAGACATTGATACATTGATTTTTGCTTATCACAAGTAAATGGTTCAGAAGCTTTTTTTTTTACATTTCACATTTACATTTTTTCCTTAAAAGTTAATGATTCCACAAGGTCTCTGGTAATATCAAATCTGGTAAATAAAGCAAAACACTGTTAAAATTATAAACAATAAAGATTATGCACAGTCAATATTTTGCAAAGCTTCACTTTTATATAGAGACGGTGTGGTACTGCCTATAAATTATATATATATATATATATATATATATATATACATACATATACATAAATAAATAAATTATATATATATATATATATATATATATATATATATATATATATATATATATATATATATATATGTCTAAAACAAGTTAAAAAATGTGTTTCCTGCTCAGAATTCCAAGAAATACAGTTATTACACTGGGAAGCCGCACAGGGACATGAAAATGTGCCCACAAATGCTTAGTTCTTCAATCCATGACCATTTAAAACATGGCTTCCTTTAAGCTTATGCCCGCTGCATTACACAGCTTTTATGCAAAGCCAAGGTTGGATAATATACATTTAAATAGTAATAAATAGTACATTTGTGTTGACATTAGAATGCCTAAAAAAAAAAAATCTGAGAAATACAATTATTACACTGCATTCTGGGAAACTGGGCAGGGACATGCGAATGTGCCCACAAAGGTTTCGCTCTTGTAATCCAATATCAGTTGATATATATATTTTATTATGTAATGACCAATACTGCAAAGGCTCATACTCACCACCGCTTTACAAATCAGCCACTAGATTGGCCATGTCTCATAGATCCTCTGATTCATGACCTCCAGCATTGGAAGAAACTCAGCCTAAGTTGCAAAACACCAGTCCTGACAAACTGGTTTATAATCATTGCCATTGATTGAGAGCTTTATTATAGGATTGGCGTTCCAAGCCTTTTTGTTTCTTTGCACCTACAAATTAAAAACTAGAAATGGACAAATACATTAAAGACATGAAACTATTTCTAGATAAGTCTCAAGCACACATTTTCTTAAAAATTTTTGTATTTATTTTATGTTTTACTAAAGTATATACCTTCATGTTTGGTATATGGAAATTATTCCACCCCTATCAATCACCTGTCAGAGACTTAAAGCATTACAAGGTGATTATGTTATTTGTGTCCCCAAAGGATAGTAAGCTCTGAGAAAGACTAATGACTCTTGCTATTTACCACTCGCCCCAGCAACCCATTATTATAATCTACATCTGTCTAAGAACTATGAGAGATGAGTTGAATTAAACAAATTACCACTTTAATAAGAAAACAATTGCTCTTAATATTACTGTAGACTCTCAGTTAACCAAAACTCTCAAGCAACCCAAAAAAAAATAATACTGTATTTAAAAAAAAAAATGATATCACTTGATAATGGGCAAATTAAAAAAAAAAAGTAAAATATTAGGATTTATATGAAATAATTCTGTAGTTGGAGCCACCATTTTGTTTTTTGTTAATCTAATACTAAAAGGGAAAGCTGATATAAAATGCAGAGAAGGGTTTCAACAGATTCAAATGAAATGTGCCCCCCCAAATTCTCATGAGACAGGAATAATGGTAAACTAAGTATAGAAGGCCCATCAATGATGGGAATGCAGCTCAGTTGAGCAGCTTAAACAAGGTATTAGCTGACCACAGTAAAGAATAATTGTGTATAATAAGTAATAAATGAAAGGCTGCATTTATTTTTTATTTTACTGTCTAAAACATTTATCAAGCCTAGTTCTTCAAAATAGCCTATTGTAGACTTCAGTGGTCATTAATGGCATAAAGGGCCAGGAGTACTAAAATAAGACGTTTTACCAAACTCATCTTGGTGAAGCTTCACCAGATAATTTGGAACTAGAGAGATTTTCAATTAGCGCTTTTAGGTCCCCAAATTAATTTATGGGGATTTGTTTAATTTATGACATTTTAGGGTTTTAGTTGCATTCTGTTGTCCTCTTAGTGTACCACTAAAATACTCTTCTAAATCCAGCTTAACACCATTACAGATATAGCCTAAACATATCACAACATATACTACCTACTAACAGTGATCGGTGTAACACACAATGGCATCCCTGGCAGGTGCGGAACTACCAGTTGTGGTGCAGTGCACCAGGGCCCTACTCTGGGAGGTGGCCCAGTGCTGTGTAATTTGTTTTCCCTGTAGTGTAGGGATGGATACTAAGAAGGGTAGGTGCTGTGTGAGGGTGGATTTTGAGAGGGTCTGAGAGCTATGTAGAGATAGTATATCTATTTCCGTAGAGTAGTGTAGCGGTCCCCTCACCCTGGCCCTGCTCCTGTTCTGGAGCTGTGCTGTAGGCAGAGGAATTGCACACAGGCAGCAAGTAAGGGAAGGGGTTCTATGTTGGGTAGGGATCTTAAGGAGGAGGGCTGTTATGGGTCTTGGCGAGGGTCACTGAGTAAATTGGTATCGGGAGTCTAGAACAAAAAAACATTTTTACAATCCCCTCTTGGGGTTGCCCAACATTTTTTCTTGGCACCAGGGCCCTCCATTCTCTAGCTCCCCCACTGATCCCTGGTATCGCTCTTCCCTGTATAGTAATGTTCAAATGTGTTTGCTTTGAATTTCTGTAATATTTGTTCTTTTTTTACCTTTTTACAGGACTGTCACAATATGCAGCCTCAATACCAATATGAACTACTTCAGTCTAATATAAGCAAGAAAGAAGAAATCAAGAAATGGCTTTGAATTTTTTTTGTTATATTTGATTTATTTATGTTTGTTATAATTTACCAATATATTGATTGTAAATTTCCAGTACTTGGGGTAACTTTTTAGCATTTTTCATGAGGTTTTGCTCAACTGGAATAAAGGTTTTAAGGAACTAATTAAATAACTGAAATATGGAACAATTAGTAACAATAGAGGACTACACATTAAATGTTCTGTGCACTTGTTTTATATGTAGTGTCATGCAGTGATGTTTGACTCTGATCCTAAGGATATCCCTTGCTAACTTTACACAGTGGTTTAATGCATTTCTGTCTTTTTTTTTAATATACAGCCTTAACTCTGTTAAACCAAATTGTCAGTTTAATTTATTGTTGTTGTTACGTTCTGTTTAACTCTTAATTATGTTTTAATGTTGTCATTTTTCATTACTGTACCCGTGTAAGCAGATTAACGGAAAATATATTTGCTTTATAATAAAGAATAATATTTATAGGTATTTATCACATTTTGAAGAATTTGTTAAAAAAAGCCTACATATATATAAGTATATGAGCTTTTGTGACTTAATATATATAGTTGTTGTTTTCTTGTGCAATTCTTTATGGTTATTGGAAATATTTATTTGCACTATACAATGATATCAGTGGTGATTTCCATATGGACCAATAAGTTATGTCTCTGAACTTGAAGTTAGCCTCATTCCCATTAATTTGTTGGTCTTATCTGAATGGACCTTGAATCTTCCTTTAATGAAAGACACTGTCAACACTATGTTTATAAGGCGTGATAGGGAACTGCCTCCAGGACTAAGATAAAGCAAGTTTGGGAGGAGTAGCATTACTGAGAGTTGGGTCACCTCTGGCTGTGTGGGAGGATCTGCTCTATATAAACCTAATATCAGACAGTATTTATTAAACAGCAGGTTAAGAAACACCTGTCAGGTACGAGAAACAGCAAGTGACACCAAGAGACATCCCTACCAGGCTCTGCTGTCACCAGCAAGTAAGTATGGGCATTGGTGGGAGGGAGAGGAAGGTGTAGGACCTACATATGTGTATAAAAAGTCATCTTTTCTTTTCTAATTAGAAAGAAAATCACATTAAACATTTATAAAAAAAAGAATGTCAAAACCTTAAGCTAACATGATTTTAATTATTAACATTACTTAGTGAACAATTTCAGTAATTTGCTCTTGTGCTTTCCATAGTAATTTGTACTTCAAGAATGTGAATGCTGCCATGTGTATACGAATGAACATGCACACCAGATTCACTAACCTTTATAGGGGTTATAAAGCAAATAACATGTTTTCTATAGGTAAATATTCACGGCAATCACTGAAAGTGAATCTAGGGATAGGTGATAGGATGACTGAGATTGTCTACCAAATATGCTAATACCACAGGCCATAGACTATCTGCCTCACTACCAATTTACAGCCTTATTAAATTACAATTCGGCAAATTGAAAAGGGCTCTATTTAAGCACATAGCATATTTTTTTTACAGAAGTTTTTTAGTTAGTGAAGACCTTGCTTTTGGATAGAAGTTCACTAACTAAAAACTTCTGTAAAAAAAAATATGCTATGTGCTTAAATAGAGCCCTTTTAAATTTACCGAATCACAATTTAATAAGGGTGCTAGTCTTTTCCTTGTGTGTTTTATATTGCTCCATCCTTGTCGCTATCTCTCTTTATTCCTGAGACTACCATATGTCCTTATGTCCTTTGCATCGACAAACAGTCGTAAAATTAGATAGCAAAATCCTAATATAGGAAAAGACCGGCAATTAATTTAATAAACAGTTGCACAGAGTACTCTTCTAATAGATTTTAGTTGTATGATGATCTTGAGTTGTTAAAATATCAATAGAATTACAAAATGTGAATTATATTATATGTTAAGACTTTAATTCTTCATATTCGGTAACACTGAATTGGATAAAAAACAGATAAGTGAATTATTTAAAAAGACCAATAGGATTGATGTCACTAAGGACACATTTCTTTGGTTACTATACAAAAATATGTGGGGAGTTTGGAAATTAAGTATGAAATTGCACTATATTGTACGCAATAATGGAAATGAGATGTGGTGTTAATATCTGTACATGGTTGGAGGTCAAGGAGCAAAAGGTTCTTGTAAATGGAACATACTCAACTGGCCTACATTATAAAGTGGTTATTAGTGTTGGCCATTGCTCAATGGATTTATGTTGCTTATACTGTAGAAACAGCAATTACGAAGTGTCTCTATTCTTGCTATAGACTAATGTGTGTAAGGCAATTAAATGAGAACAGGGTGTACATGATCTGCAGGACTTGTTTAAACTGGATGGATAGGCAGGGAAATGGGACAAAAAAATCAAGGCAGATTGTATGTGCGTTCAGCTGCTGCCAGGAGCCCGAATTGTCCCAGTTTTGATTGAGCTGTTGTTAAGGAGAATTCCTTCTACAGCTTCACTGGCATAATTGGGCGCTCAGGAAATAGTATTGTACCACTGCTACTAGTTTGTGATGACTTATATCTCAGGAACCACGGGCGTAAAAATCCAATGAGCCAGACTCTTCCTGCAGGGCTTACTACACCAAGCCATGGAAAGCAACGGACTGTTATTCAGCTTGTGGGTCCAGCAGGATCAGGAACCAGGATGATACTCGGCTATAATACCGTACATACTATGTAGTAATATAATACAATTGTCAGACAATTTAGGGAAGTCTCAAATTAAGATGAAATAGAGTCTATATATTTGTCTCCGACTCTATGACCGAAGCATGTTAGGCACAATTATGTCTCTGGTTGTGCTTATCCTAAGGTTATCTTGGAAAAGATACTGGAGTGGGTTGCTAGTTCTAGTGGGATGCTATTTGTCTGACCTCTCTGCTATGACCTGCCCATTTGGGTGACCCTACATGGTATAGTTCAAAGCTTCATTGAAGTACACAAGCCCATTCACCATGACAAGGTAGCGATCCAGAAGCAAATATATATAAATAATCTCATTTGCTATGTAATGTAGGCTCCTCAATAGAAAGGATATTATACAACTATAAAGAGTTTAGAGATGGGACGTTAAAATGAATAAGGATTTGGAGCTTTTCATTTGAATTTATGAGTAGAACATATGGATTCCCTGGTGGCCCAGTGGTTAGGATTTGGTTAGGATTTCTCTGCTGAAACCTGTGTTTGATTCCAGTTAGGGAACCAAGAGGTCACACCACCCTGAAGCCAAGCAGGGTTTGCCTGGTCAGTACTTGGATGGGAGACCACCTAGGAATAC